>JAVJIF010020607.1:0-76732 GCA_038442645.1 Agave tequilana
AAAGAAAAGAATGAATTAGAGTTATTTAAATAATTTTTCATTTGTTCAAAATTTGATTAATCCTGAACAGTTCTCAAAATTTTGTAAATTTAAAAAATATTACGCTGAGGAGCAATATGAAATTGAATTTAAGAAATTTATTTGGTTTGCAAGTTAAAAATTCTGAAATGTATCATCGATACTAGGCGACACCAGTTTGGCCGAATTTTCGATAATTCAGAAAATTCTCAAAAATTACATAAAATAGAAAATATGATTTTAAATAATAATTTAAAAGCAGATTAAAAAAATTCAACTCCATTTGTGAACTAAAAATCGTAGAGCCGATTGTCAGTATCAGTCAACATCAAATTCAGAAATTTTCCAAATAATCACAAAATTTTCAAAAAATTTCAAAAAACTAAAATATTAAAAATAATATCTGAAACTAACCGGCTCAATCTAACTACTAAGAAGGTCAAATCAACTTTGTACGCAGTATCGAATACTGATATTGAGATACATACTTCAAGGATTGGGGTTACACTTCTCCCCACCTTATAAAAATTTCGTCCTCGAAATTTCACTTCAGGTGGGGAAACAATATTTACAGTCCTAGAGGCTAAATGTTATGGGCCTACGATGTTTCTGCTATGCCACTCTGATATCTATAACGAACTCGAGACTGGGTGACTAATATTAGATATCAAAATAATAGGAAAAGAATTAATTAAGGAGGAGGAGAAATGATTAGAAATCAGAATATATAGAATGATTATGAAATTAAGGAATATTAGGAGACAAGGAATGGATTCTCAATGGACTGAGATATTTCTTGTACTCATAGCTGGAATCTCAAATTCAGATACAAATGAGTTCTAATCTGAATCTGATTGTGCTGTTGATAAGAGCCCGAGCATTGACCTAGGTTGTTACCCACGTTAGGTGTGAATCTAGACTATGATACCAAACTGTAATGCCCGATCCCACAGATACAGTGGCGCTATGACGACGTACATACGCAGGGCGAATATACCCTCACATGTGTACGCTAAGCCTCAGTACAGAGAATAAACACACTATATACAATAATTTAAGCATTAAATAAGTATAAGAATACCTGCAAAAGGGGTCAGTGACTATGATAGATATAAAAATATAGATAAATAAGAAGATAAAAGACAGAATAGTAAAGCTACTTATGAATAGTATAGGCGACAAGTCTCCTATGTATATCCCATGAAATATCTACTACTATGATATCTCGGATCACCAACATGGACACACAAACCCAGGGTCATCAGAAAGCGACCTAATGAGTGATCAAATGAAGGAAGCAGTAATATATACTATAGTAATACAATCAAGATAATAATATATAGTACATGATTAAATACCAGTGATACACTATAATGACGATAACAATCGGAAGAAATATACAAGTATCATATTTAACATCATCAATACCTAGAATGTTATAACAATGTTATTACCACAATAGTATCCAATTTTAAATCATTACTATTAGTTTATATGTCCGAGTTGTGCTACCAAAAAGTAATAGGTAAGTCACTTTGGGGGATTATGTTACTAAAGTCGATAAAGTTATACCATTTATATATTATTCTTAATATGCGTAATATGATACAGTATTAAGTGTTCCTAATTACATCAGTGTATAAGTAACATGTAGCAAGTTTAATTTACTTTGTATTTCTTGTTTAATCTAATAATAACAGTAGTATAATGGTGTCATGATGAATATGACATATAGATATGAAGTATGCAGAATAACCATACTACGAGATTATGATTATACAGTAACATTTACAGGGATACATGAAACAAAATACATGAAATGCAGGGTATACGTGTACATGAATAGTGTGTTACCACATAAAGTGTAACAAGTATCAGAAAGTATAACAAGGTATACAGGTGACATGATAGTGGATAAAATATCAGGAATAGTAACAAGTATAACTGAATAGTAATATACATGTATCAGGCAAGTTATGTCATTTATACAATAATAACAATCAATACCACCTGGTGTTTTAATCAATCTCTTTCAGTGTCTCATACCACTGACAGTTCATTCAGGAGCCCGCATTCTGGACGAACCCATCCGAACATGACATACGGATACCATTATTCAAACGAAAGAGTGACCAAATAACAAGCGTTCCCGACGTCACTATTATTTATATTATTTTATTATGTTAATTGAAATTCAAAGATCAAGGAGCTCTAGTCAGTTGGGTGTACCCAGTGTATATCCAGGATCACGGCCTTAAATAGACTCCTAGCTGCTGAGACCAGGGGGCCAGCCCACTAAGGCTATAACAAGTAATAGGAAACGAGAAACAGGAGCTCATCGAGTTATAACAGATGATAAGCCAATACTACCTCGTCCCTGCAGTGGGACAATAATGGATCTAGACATCCACTCGATAAGACCTAGTCAAACGTTAAGTCTCCCTTTACCCATATTATATTTATTATATTTAAACTACACAGTATTCAGGAATAAGAACAATACATGGTATATGTAACATGATAACAGAACATGAGCTTTATTGATATCATGAAATAAAATAACGAAAAACAGGAAACAAGAGATCTGGAGGTGGCCCCCGTGGCTTAGATCCACGTGGCACTTAGTTCCACACATCGCATATCAACAACTCACATGTCCAGTAACAGGAATATTATCCATATTAGTAACAGGAAATAGTTATGTAACATGAAAACATGAATATCCATGTAACAATAATCCATGTATCATGAATAGTGTTCAATGCAACAGGAATAAAGAGATAATCATCACATGCATACATGAATCTATGCAATAGTGATGTAGAACATGAGATAACTACAGACAAAGTATCCATGCAACAATGTCAGTGTAATAGCGTGCCCGTGTATCAGTGGTACATGAATATGATATAATAATCTCCAATGTAACAATATCTGTATAACTGTGATACAACTACATAAATGATAGTGTCCGGTGTAACTGTATACATAGAATACCATGTCCAACGTATTGGAGTGTCTAGTATACTAGATAATACAAGCAGAGACTGTAATAATGTCCGTGTAACGAAGTATATAAAATAATAGTGGTCTGGTGTAGTAGAATATTCATGTTAGTGACAGTGTTAAAAAATATAGTTAACATGGATATGTGTCAATTCATTACTATTTTGTTTTGATTATTTCAATATTATTAACATGATCGATATTTCAAAGTGATTGAATACTACTATCTTTGTTATCATATTTAGAATATTTATTTATTTATAATTCTGGATTTTCTTTATCAACATCTTTTAATTACTCAATCTTTTTTATTTTATTGAACAATGTTTAATGAGTAATCATGCATATTCTAATTACAATGAATTTTACGATAATTACAATTTATTAAATAATATTTATAGTGGTTTACCAATAATCACAATTTATTACATAAATCTATCAATTAATTTAATTAAATATAATAATATATAATTTATATAATAAAACACTCACATAGTTTAATAGAAATGTAGTTCGTCTTTCTACATTGTAACGATACCAGAATCGTCCAATTCGGAGTATGGATGCTCCAGATATAGCCCAAATACTAAAATCATTAAAATATGTTAAATATGTAACAAATATGTTAAAAAATGCAAATGTTATAAATTAACAGGGCTTTTCTGTAATTTAACCTTTTTCTATTTTGGATGCAGTTTTAGGCTACTAACGGGTCGGGTTTGGATCCAAAACACAAACCCATTTTGACTTATGAAATGGACTAATGGGCTAATGGATTAACAGGTTTTAACTATTGTTTTTGGGTTGTGATTTATAGGAAGGGGGAGAGAGAGAGGAATAGAGAGATAGAGAAACAGGGGAGCAGAGACGATGCCCTGATCATGGCCGCACGGCTGTGCGGCCACGGCGACCATGGTGGCAGCCCTGGCCAGCCGACGGCGCGAGGGGATAAAAAGGGATAAGAGAGACAGGTAGAGTGAGGAGAAGGAAGTGAGAGAGAGAAAAAGAGGAGGAGATGGGGCTCCGGTGGTGGCCTAATGACTCAGCGAGAATAGGAAGAGTGAAAGAAGAGAGAATAAGAAGATGAAGAAGAAAATAGTGAGAGAGAAGGATAGAGAGAAAGAAAAGAGGAGAGGGGGTTTGATGTTGGGTGGCCTCACTCGATACCAGGGAGACACGATGGCCGGTCGGCGGTCAGGTCTATAGAGAGGGTAAGCAACAGAGAGAGAGAGATAGAGAGAGTGAGGGATATTGTTAGAGAGAGAAAATTTAATAAAGAGATAAAGAGAGAGGGAGATAGTTTGATAAGAGAGGGAGATAGTTTGATAAGAGGCGGTGGTATAGTGGTGGCTTAAGAGGGAAGGAAGAGAAGAATTAGGGGAGAAGAAAGAAAGAAAAGAATGAATTAGAGTTATCTAAATAATATTTAATTGGGTCAAAATTTGACTAATCCCGAACAGATTGTATGGTAGCGGCTTAAGAGGGAAGGAAGAGAAGAATTAGGGGAGAAGAAAGAAAGAAAAGAATGAATTAGAGTTATCTAAATAATTTTAATTGGGTCAAAATTTGACTAATCCCAAATAGTTCCCAAAAATTCTGTAAAATAAGAAATATTACGGTAAGGAGCAATGTGAAATCGAATTTAAGAAATTCAATTAGGTTTGCTAGTTAAAAATGCTGGAATGTATCGCTGATAGTGGGCGACACCGGTTTAACCGGATTTTCGATTAATTTAGAAATTTTCAAAAAATACGCTAAACTAGAAAAATATGATTTTAAACAATAATTTAGAAGCAGATTTTAGAAACTCAACTCTGTTTGTGAATTAAAAATCATAAAGCCGATTGTCAGTATTGGTTGACATCGAATTCAGAATTTTTCCAAAATAATCCAAAAATATTCTAGAGAATTCCAAAAAACTAAAATATTGAAAATAGTATCTGAAACTGAAACTAACTCAATCTGACTATCAGGAAGTTCAAATCAACTTTGTACACCGTATCGAATACTGATACTGGCTTCAAGGATGGGGGTTACACTTTCTCTGCCTAAGCTTGGGGTGTAGACGTAGCTCTCATCACTATGATTTCAACGGTTCAAAAATCAGGCGAATCAAACTTCGGATGGCCGAGATATCGCTAAAACAGCTCGCACCTGCACACGCCCTGCGCGCACGTGGTCGTGCACGTGTCCAGCGCGCCCAACGCCTGCCTAGGCACGCGCCTGCGTCTGGACTCCGCTGGCCACTGCCCCGCGCCGTCACAGTCGGAGTCATTCTACCTCGTCGGTGCTCCTCGTGGCCGTAACAATAGCAACAACAACAGTAACAATCCCTAGAATTCAGCCTATACACTCTGGCTTCGGACTGAGATTTCATCTATCAAATGAAGTAAATCCAACGAAATTTAATGACTTGTACTAGACTTGATAAATTACAACACGTCAAATTTGAGTTTTTTTAGACTTACAGCTTCAAAGATAAAAATTTCTAAAGTCAATATTCTGCCGATCTCAAAAGAGAGAATGTAAGAGAGAACACACAGGGAGGATCTCTTCACTCCGGCCTAGCCTGGGCCTGCCGCCAGGCTGGTGAGGGGAGGGGAGGTGGAAGAGAGAGAAGCTTAGGTAGGAAGAAAATGAAGAAAGAGTGCATCATGGTAAAAATAAAAGCTTCTTCTCTTATAAACAATTATTCCTCTCTCCTTCTCGTGTCACATGGCATTAGATTCATATTTTGCTCATACCCCCCATACCCCCCATCCCCATGGGTACAATAAAATATCTCTTGTATCTATACCTCTCATATACTAGAATATGTGTGTGAGTGATATATGGGTATATGCAAGGTTGATGCTATATAAAATTAAAGGAATATGTATATATAAGTATATACAATATTGTGTCATGATGGAATGCGTTGTGTGTGTGTACAATATGTGTATACTTATATATACATATTCCTTTAATTCTTATATAGCATCAACCTTGCAATATACCCATAGATCACTTAGTTTAAGTAATCAAAACCTGTTATAAATCAATATTAATAAATCCTTGTATACACACTTATATTCAAAGTGACCAAATTTATTCCAAATGCTTTTTCAAAAATCACTCTTACACACTGTAACGCCCCGATTTCGTGGGTACGGGACGTACTGCGACGTATATACGCAGGTCGAAAATACCCTCACGTATATACGCTAAGCATCAGTACAAGTAAGAATCAGAGTATGGAAGCACATGGTGCATTATACATTCCAACATATGAGTACAATTACAAGGTCATTACCAGATGTGACACAATATTACAAGAATATTACATCACCGATAAGCGCAAATGCGAGAATACAAAGAGATGTACAAGTATGAACAGTACAAAGGACGTTCACGAGTTGCAGGAGATGCCGCGAGCCGACCCGGTAGAGCAAGGAAAGGACTAGAGCTACAGCTGGTCTGCCTGCTCCGCAAAGTAAGCTTAGTCCTAAAAAAAAGAAGATCCACGTCAGTCCAAGCTCCGAGACCTGGACATGAGGATGCAGGGAAGTCAGAACTCCCTAGCAAGTGGTGATGCAAATGCCAAGTGGCATACATGGATAAGTACATGTGTATCGATAAATCTGAAACGTAAACATGCATTGGAAACTGTGTCGTGGGTACAAGCATGCAGGAGCAAGTAGTAGATATAACAAGTGATATTAAGTATAGAATTTCATGGGATGATAAGATAAGAGTAGCAGACTGGTGGAATAGAACACAAGTGGTAGAATAGGATGTAAATAGCTACAATATAATAAGGGCCATAACTGAAAATCCGATGTAAAACACAATGAAAGCATACATGGCCAAAAAGGTGACAAAACCAAGTTTGCTGTAGCACAACAAGTTATTATCTTGACATTTTATTATTATTACTCATCCGATCCATATATCTAGACATGTGTCCTTGTGTACATCTCAACAAACATACATCCATATATAAGTAAGTCGAGGTTGTTATTGGAAGCTGATGAAGAACTGATAGCACATACTTATAGTAGTTCCCGTCCGCCCGGGACACAGCTATTTGGGGCCTGAAATCCCCCTAACACGCATCTTCTTGGGGCCTGAAATTCTCCTAACACGAATCGTCAGTTTTAGTATTCCACTACTATAAGCAAGGCATCATACAAGCATCCATCACTTCCTCCCATTCTCCGTGTAAGTTATCCCTTTTTATGGCTTATTAACATAATTATTAGATTACGGGAATGAGTAAGAAACCAACTGGTCATAATAGGCGCACATAACAAGCATAACGGGAGTTCATAACAAGCAATCAGGTACTACATTCCCCTAATGTGATAACATGAGTTAAAGTTAATCATAACTGGTATCGGTTTCAACATGCCAATGACAAGTGTTCAGGTATGTGACAGTTGATAAGTCATATCATGACAGGGGATAGGTAATAAGAAATAACATAACAGGAGCAGGTATCAAGTAATAGCATGCGGGATGTCAGGTGATAACATATCAGTCATTAAGTGATATTGACAGGTGTATATCAAATGTTAACATAACAGGTATGTACATCACAATCCAAAACGAGATTACCGATACAAATACATAATACAATGCAAGTCAATCCGATAATGCGAGAAAAAGTCCAAAGGGAAGGCGAGGACACTCACGTAAAACTTCAAAAAACACTGTGAAATGCCTTATCTCTAGAATCCAGGTAACTAACGCGCAAACGCGTTCAATATAGTAAAGATTATATTATATAGGGGAGAGAGAATGAACTAGAAAGAGAGGATGAAGTTGCGGGAGTCGCAGACGCGGGAGTCGCGTCGCATAGAGGCCACAACGCGGGTTCGAGACCCGCGTTTAAGCTAGGACACAAGAAGAACACAGTCGCGGATGTGAACTCCGTGTTGTGTTGATATAAGAACGCGAAGGTCGCGTTAAGGATGTGCTTGGACGCGGGAGGTGAGCTCCGTGTCTAGTAATAAAACATGAGAGAAGAGAGAGAGGAAGATGAGAGAGACGCAGGGAGGAGGGATGCTCTCTTGCTAATTAAACGGAGAAGGAAAAATGAAAGGAGGAAAGAAGAAAGAAAAAGAGAAGATAAAAGGAAAATAAAGAAGAAAGGAAAGAAAGAGGGAAGGAAAGAGGGAAGGGGGAGGGGACGACCGGCTGGCGCTGGCCGGCAGTCGCCGGCGGTAGCCGGAGAAGGCGGTCAGAGCCTTAAAAACCCAAACCGAGGTGGTGCAAGTCTAGTTCAAATGGGAAAAATGGAGTTTTTGCAAAAGGGGTTTCGGAGAGCGACGGATGGGTTTGTTAGAAAGAGCATGACGAGGAGAGGGAGATGGTGTGGTTGTTGGTGGCCGTGATGGCACAGGTGGTGGTGAAAATGGTGGAGAAAGTGGTGATGGAAATGGGTTGTTTGGTGGAAAAGAAGAGGAAGAAGAAGGTGGTTGTGGTGGTGGTGGTGTTGTTGGAATGGAGGAGGAGATGGAGGAGAAATGGTGGAGGAGTCGATGGAGATGGTGGTGGAGGTAGAGGGTGGCCGACCAAAGGAAGGCATGGCTCAGATTCTTGGGCTGCTGTTCGTTGGCTGTTGGTGGAAAGAAGGAGGGAAAAATGAAAGAGAGAGAAGAAGAAAGCGGAGTGTATATATAAAAAGAAAATTTGATTATTATAAGTTTGCCATCCTTTCATCAAATGAGACCCGCGTCCCATTTAAATGATATTGGCGTTTAGGCAAAGGAGATCCGCGTCTAGGTCAACTGACCCAGATGCAGGGATGAAACCTGCGTCCAGAGGAAAAACGCGAAAGTCGCGTTTAATCTGAACAGACAAAAATCATAATTACTTGATTAGAGTTGATCTGAGGAGCATTAAATGCAGAAAGAAAGGGAATCTCCTGCATTTAAGATCAGATCCGAGACTGATGATCCTCCCATCTGAGAAAGGAGAGAGAAATGAGAAAAAGAGAAAAGTAAAATATCAGGATAAAGTCTCGGTATCTGGGAAAGCACCGAAAACCCTGAAAAAGCCCGAAAAATGAAGTAACTCGAAAAAAATTTCAAAAATAAAAAATATTATTTTAAGATTTTTGGTGAAATCGATTTTCAGAAATTCAATCCCATTTTCAAAATAAAATTCTTGAAATCTACCGTTAATACCGATGTACACCGGTCGGCCGGATTTTAATAAATTCTAAAAATCTCAGAAAATATATTTAGATAGAAAATATGATTTTAAGAATAATATGAAAGCTGTTTCTAAAATTTTGACTCCATTTGTAAATTAAAAATCTGAGAATCAGTCAGCAGCACTGGTCGACACCGGTTTTGAAGATTTCCATTTAATTCAGAAAAATTTCAGAAAATTATGGAAAATCTAAAATAAATGAAAATAATATTTGAAGCTGAAATCGGTCAAATCTAACTATCAGAAAGACCAAATCAGGCAACACATTAGGATCAGGTTCCCGATTCAGACTAGGGCCGACTCCAAGTTCAAGAATCTAGATTCAATGCAAAGCGATCACATAAAAAATTCATAAAGCAAAACAAATACAGAAAGTAAATCGAAAATATGATCGAAAAAATCTGAATACGCAACAAGTACGTATCGCGGGAGCGGGCTGTTACACAGACAAATTAATAAGTTCATTCCATTAATTAAGATTAAATTATAGTAAATCAGGGTTTTTTAAACCCCGGGTGCTACACACAACCCTAGGTAACAATCCTCCTCTTCCTGCCCCTCCACTGGCCGCCTCCTCGCCGGTGAACTCCCCCCGACCGCCCCCTCACCAGCGAACTCCCTCCCTCGCCGTCTCTCCCCGACCTCCCCTCTCCCTCGCCGTCTCCCCCCGGCCTCCCCCTTCTCCCTTCCCCCCGCCCGCCCCCTCCCCCAGATCTGTTCGGCCGGAGCCGACTAAATAGACCTGTGTCTGTTCGGCCATACTCCAACCGAGCAGATCTGCGTCTGTTCGGCCAGACTTCGGTCGAACAAATACGAGGGCGGGGAGGGGGCGAGGGGAGCGGAGGCGGGAGGCCGGGAGGGGGGAGGGCGGGCGAGAGGGGTGGCGGGAAGGGGGAGCGCTGAAAGCCGGGGACGCGGAAGGGGAGGAGGAGGGGAGCGCCGGGGAGGTTGGGGGGGAAGGTCGGGGAGGCGGAGGGAGAGGGGGGAGCGGGGATAGCCGAAGAAGGAGGAAGGAGATGGAGGAAGGATGAGAAGAAATGAGTATTTTAGACTTTTCACTATGAGTGAAATGGTAAAAAAATATTGGCACATTTGTAAGTTTTCAGGGGGCTCTCACTTTTGAGGTGGCAATGTCCGTTCCCGATGCATAGGGGCTGTTTGTTTCGTCGTAAAAGGCGTAAAAGTCTATAATTCGTAAATGACTTACGACCCAATTACAACTACGACATTTGTTTGCACCGTAATTCGTAAAAGACTTACACAACTCTCAACTCCACTCACTTGCAACCCAATTATTACTCACTTACAGCCTAATTACAGTTAATTTTGTGGTCATGCAAATTTGTATTATTTTTTTATGTTAATATTAATTCTTTTTAATATTTAGCATTTTTAATATTTATTTGCAATATTAAAACTTTTTAAATCACCAAATAGTTAATTTTGTGATCAACTTTTTCACTTACGACTTACATATTACGACAACAAAACACCGTAAAATACAATACACTTTCTCACTTACAACTTTATATTACCAAGCAAACACCATAAAACTTACATGCATGTAACTCATTTACAACTGTAAATTTTTTTACCAATTATGACTTACGAATTACAACTAATTACGACAACGAAGCAAGCCCATAGTTAAAAGAGCTACCAAACGTGGAGGTTTTTTTAACACTTTGCCCCAATAGTTTCGTAGAAGTAAGCAAAAACTTTTGCGTATCGAGTCCCCGCACCATTTTTTGCATATCCGCCCAAGCACACAAGGAAAGAATATCCAATGGGCTAAAAATAATTTATATTGCAAGAACCTTCAGTAAAAAAAAAAAAAAAACACAGGGGCTTAAACGCTCATCCTATAAATTAATCATTTTCTAGTCTCTCCGAAGGTCCGCTCTTTGTCGATCTTTCTTCTTTCTTCTCAGATTTCAAAGGTCTCTTTGTCGATCTTTCTTCTTTCTTCTCAGATTTCAAAGGTTTGAGTGAGAGAGAGAGAGGAGAGAGAGAGAGAGAGAGATGAGAGGGATAAACGATGGCGGGGCTTCTTCTTCAACATCGGCAGCGTCCTCTTCGGCCCCTGGAGCTTTCGCAATATTACAGAATTACCCTCTCATCTCAGCTTTCCTGGCCTTCTCCATTGCTCAGCTCATCAAGTTCTTCACAACTTGGTAGTTTTCTTTGCCTCTCTTTTTTACCTACCTAATTTGTCCATGCATCGTGGCGGAGATTGTTAATTAGTGTTTTTTAGATGGAGGAATGGATATATTTGGCCGTGAGTTCATAACCTAGGGTCTCCCCCCGTTTTGTTTCCCTTTTGATTGGGTTTAAAAATGTAATTTTTGTTAATACAGGGTGTTGGCTGATAAAAAAATTGGATTTTTTTGGGTAGGCTAATGTGCTGATGCACTTTTTTAGGATGCCCTTTTTGGTGATTTGTAGTTTAAAGTGCTTTTGATGCACTGTCGGGAGAAAAATCTGAAGTACAAATGATCCTGACGAGACTTCAAGAACAATTTGAACATAAACCACACAATGAGAAAGACAAGTAAGCTCAGTATGTTATTTGGTCCCTTTCTATTTTTCGTGTAGATAGCTACTGATCTTCGAAAATACTCTTGTTTCAATTGCCAGCTTGTTATTTATCTTTCTTGAAAGATAGACGGAAATGTTTGGAATGGGTTTTGGGTTCAAGTTTTGATAGGGGATCCGGGGCTTCTTTCTTTTCTATATGAGTTTTTACATGTAGATGTAGGACGACTTTCTTAGTAGGGGCGGCAACGGGCCGGTAACTGAACCTGGACCCAACCCAAACTTTCGGGTTTGCATCCTTGAATTTTATCCAATAGCTTTATTGTGATCCAACTCGATCCAACATGAATTTTCAAGTTTGGATCCTTAACATTTTATGCAACACTTAGAAATAGATCCGATCACATTTTCAGATCTAGAAATATGCCAATAACATGATAAATATTTTTTAGGTTTGTCCACTTAGTTTAATCCAAATGATCTTCGTCGTCCAAATGTCATGGCATAAGATAATCAGGTCATATATATCTTATATTTCTATAAAATTAAATAAAGCAACATATTTGAGAAAGAAAATCCTTGTTTGATTCTTTAATGAAAATTGTCATATATGGAGAAATTTTTTCAATTTGGACCGATTTGAATTTGACAAATTATTGGGTTTAAATCTGTATGTGGATCCTAGATTGTTAAGTGGGTCTCGATCCAAAGTGGACTAGTCTAAAGTGGATTCTATGAATGTATAATGGATCTATTAGATTTGGTGAGGAAAAGATCTGAGAGTCCAAAATGATCTCTGTCTTAGTTTATTATATATATATATATATATATATATATAGATAGAAAGCAAACGGACATGTTCACAAAATAACATAATACCCAATACATACTAACTAATTACCCAATAGTCTAACACTCTCCCTCAAGTTGGAGCATAAATATCTATCATGCCCATCTTGTTACATAAATTAGAGAGAATTCTAGTAGTAACAGGTTCAGTAAACATATCTACGATCTCTTCAGAAGTTGGAGTGAAAGGAGTAGAAATCAACTTTCGAGCCATCACATCACATACAAAGTGGCAATACACATGTATATGCTTGATTTTCTCATGAAAGATAGGGTTGCTAGCTATGTAAATGGCAGCATGATTATCACAGTTCAGAGGCATTGAATCATCCTCACTGAATTCAAGTTCCCCCATTAAAGTCTTCAACTATATCATCTGACATGTTGTATGAGCCATTAATTTATATTCAGCTTCGACGCTAGAACGAGACACAACGGTCTACTTCTTACTCCTCCAAGTTACTAGATTATCTCCAACATAAGAGCAATAGCCAATGGTAGATTTCTATTATTTTATCCCCCGCATAAAAATCTTCATTCCACATATGTCCATGCTTCTTATACAACAAGCCTTTATGAGGAGATTCTTTGATGTAGGTCAATATCCTCAAAGTTACTTTCTAATAAACCTCTCCAGCCTTGTGCATAAACTGACTCACCAAATCCATAGCATAGGTAATATCTGATATTGTAACAGTGAGATAGACAATCTTACCCACTAATCTCCTATACTGAGACATCCTCGAAGAGAGATCCAGACTCATCCCACAAGTCAGTATCCACATTCATAAGGGTACCAGGTTTGCAACCAAGTAATTCGGCCTCCTGTAGTAGATCCAACGTATACTTTCATTGAGAAAGAATCACTCCATGTTTACTTTGAGCAATTTTAATCCCAAGGAAGTATCAAGGTCTCCCCATGCCTTTGGTCACAAATTGCGCCTTAAGATAGTCTTTGTCCTTCTCAATGCCATCATTATCGCTCTTAGTCAGAAGAATATCATCAACATAAATAGCAAGAATCACAGAGCCAGAAGAGCTATGGCAAGAATCACAATAGCGTTTCTAAAAACCTCCTTTAGTGACAATATGATTGAATTTATTGAACCAGGCTTGCGAACTTTGCTTAAGGTCATATATCACCTTCTTGAGCTTGTAACTATATACTTCCCCTGAGCAATATACCCAGGAGGTTGCTCTATATAGACTTTCTCCTTAAAGTCATCATACTAGAAGGCATTCTTCACATCTAGATGGAATATCGACCACTGTTGGTTGACAACTAGAGAGAACAATACATGAATGGAGTTCAGACGAGCAACATGGGAGAATGTCTCGAAGAGAGTCCATACCATAAGTTTGAGTATAACCTTTGGCAATCAGGCGAGCCTTATATCTATCCACCGTGCTATATGGACAATGCTTCACGGTAAACACCCAACGATAATTGACAACAGAGAGTTCAAGGGAAGCAGGCACAAGATCCCAGGTCTGACATGAGATGAGGGCATCCATCTCTTCATTTACAACCTGCTTCATCAATGCTTCCTGATAAGACTTGGGTATAAAAACAGAGGACATAGACAAGAAAAACTGACGAGACAATGGAGTAAGATGATCATAAGATATACAATTAGAAATATGATGCATGGTCGAATATCATTTACCGTTTTGAAGTACAATAGGAAGATCCAAGTCAGAAGGACCAGATCTATTCATCTAAATCGTGGGAGGTGGAGGATTAATAAGCAAAGGATCTGAATTAGAAGAAGGAACATGATTAACATTCACAAGGATTAGTTCAGCCGAGAGTGAAGTAGGAGCCACTGTCGTTGTACGTCTGATATATACATCCTATAATTTAGGAATAATTTCTTTCTCCTGATTTCAAGACATGCATAGGCTGAGGTATAGATAGGGAAATATTAGGTGCAAAGTATGGAACATGCTAAAAAAGGTTACATTTGATGAAGTATAAAACTTGCAATGTACCAAATTAAAATATCTATAACATTTCTGAGTACGAGAGTACCCAATGAAACACATTTTATAGTTCTAGATTTTAATTTGTCCAGACCAGGTTGAAGATTTTGAATAAAACAAGTAGAACCAAACACACAAGGAACAACAGAAAAAGTAGGTTTGCCAGAAATTGGCAGGAAAAAGGAATTTTATGATGAAGTATTGAAGAGGGCATTCTATTTATCAAATGACAAGCATATATAATAACATTAGCTCAAAAAAATTTAGGTACATGCATGCGAATTAATAAGGTGTGAGCCACATTTAAAGATACATTATTTTCTTTCAGTTACTTCATTATGTTGTGAAGTGTGTGGACAAGTGATCTGGTGTAATATACCATGAGATGCACAAAAATGGGAAATTTCATTTTAAGCATACTCAAGAGCATTATGAATACACAAACACGAATAGTAGTTGAAAACTGGGTTTTTATTTCATTGATAAAATTCTTGACCATATCAGGAACCTAAGTCCTGTCTTTCAGCCACTGTTTTATATCGGTTGAGATACTTGTATGTCGGTCGAGATACTGGTATTTTATCCAAAATGATACAATAAGCGCAAAATTTTACTGGATATCATTTTGGACTGATATGGACCGATATATCACCACATGGCCGATATATTGGCTGATATCCAAGATGAAAATATCCGATATATTGCCACGTGATGCATTTGAGTATCTTCTACAAACGTATTTGAGCAGTTTCTACAAAAAGTAAGTATCCCCTATGAGTTTATGACCCTAAACTTGCTTCAAGTAGATTCATATGATTTATGTAGGCAATCACATGATATTATTCATTTGGTATGACGTCTGAAATGACGTTCGGTATTTAGTACCATATCGCGAGATATCACCCGATATCCAGTATTCGATATATAATTTTGCCGATCGATATATCACCGATATCCGATATTTAAAACACTGCTTTCAGTAAATACACTCAAGACATTCTAGAACAATCATCCACAAAAATCTAAAACATATCGAAAACTAGAAATGGAAGTAACACGACACTGCCCTTAAACGTCAGAGTGGACCAGATCAAAAGGAGAACTACTATTATTAACACTATTAGGATATGAAGCTCGATGATGCTTTCAGCTGTTACGACTTACAATCTAACGTAGAAAAAAGACTCGATAGGTAATACTTGACGCAACGTTTGTAAAGAATGATGTACCAATCTATGTTGTCATTGTAATGGAGTATTAGAAGAAGAAATACCAGCTAAACAAGAGTGGAGTGTACCATCATGCAAGTAATACAGGTTGTCATATTCATGACCCGAACCAATCCTCATCCCAGTATGCAGATCCTAAAACACACAATATGTGAGGTAAAATATTGCACAACATCGATTTTGTTTAGTAAGTTTGCTAATAAACTAACAGGAAATTTAAGAACAAATAATACATCGTCTAATGATAAAGAGGCAATAGCATGAACTCTTTTTCCATGAAGAGTGAAAGAGATACCATCAACAATATTAAGAGGATGAATATTATCACTAAAGGAAGGAAGAGAAATTTGTCTTTAATAGCTGTCATATGAGTGGATGCTCTTGAATCTAATATCCAAGATTATCAACAGTAAATGCACTCGTACCTGAAGCAAAGCTATGCATGGTACTATTAGCTGATTGAAATGCTTGAAAAACATGAAGCTGAAGGAAACGAACATAATTTGCATGAGAGATATGCACGGTAGAAGCAACAACAGAGGAGATAGTAGCCGAAGTAGGTGTAAAGCTAGCGACTTGAGCCCACTTATGTTTACCAAACTTGTCCCAACACTTGTCAGATGTACGATTGTTCCGGTCATATTGAATACAATAATGTGAACCTTTATCTCGCGTTCACGTCCTCCTAAATTGCGGCCATGATCACATCCACGTCCTCCACCTTTGCCACGTCCTCCAGCAACCATTGCAGAGTTCTTAACACCAGAAGTAGCATTAGAGGAGTAGTCACCTCCTGTAGAGACATGACAAACCCCGAGATAAAGTTGGAGAGGAAGAACAGTAGCACCTCTAAGAATCTGTCCGCAAATTTGATTGCCTAAGGAGGTATCCAGCCAAGAGAGAGACTTAGCCACTGTCAGCTCATCACAATATTACCGAAGCACCTTCAAATCAGTACCAAAGGGTGATAAAAATCCACCTCATCAAGAGTTCCTTCAACTCATAGTAGTGGTCAGTCAAAGGGCAACCATCTTGTCGCAATGAGAATAATCTCTCATACAAGTTAACAACTCGAGAAATATTCTGCTCGTTGTAGTACATCTCCTTCAAGATATCTCATATCTTCTTTGCCATTTTCAGAAACATGACATCTGTCGTGGCCTTCTCATCATGGTTCAAAGTCACGATCTCCGCTGCCAACTGGCAGGCACTGAGACGTATCGGTCCCGGCATCGCGGAACAGACTCGGGCGATACGCACAAAATACCGTATAGAAAGCTCAAAAAATTCTGAAAAATCACGACAAATCTTTAAAAATATAAACAATAACATTTATGTATAACATGTCCAAAATATGTCACCATCTACTTTTAATGCTAGATCTATTCTTTAATACATGTTAAATTAAAATGATATATTAAATTAAATTAAAATTTAATTTTGAAGAGATTAAGAGAGGGAGAAACACAGAGACCGAGAGAGAGACTAAGAGAGATTGAGAGAGGCTCGATCTCTTTCTCTCTCAGACTGAGAGAAATCGGGAAAGCGAAAGTGGGAGAGAGTCTAAGAGAGAGATCATGAAGATGACAGCGGCAGCAGAAGACGATGACGACGAGGTCGGCAGAAGATGAAGACAAGGGCGGCGGCGTAAGACGACGATGAGGGCGACTGCGGGGAAGATGACGTGAAGGGCAAATCCAGATCGAGCAGATCCAGATTTAGGTGGGCGAGCGCGATTGACGAGGGCGAACGAAGGCGAGCAAATCCAGACGATGACGACAACGAACAACGAACGACGATGACCCGAATCAGTCTAAATCAGCCCCAACTCGGCCGATGCGGTCGAGTCAACTCGCGATACCGAGGTGACTTGGCCGAGTCAGCCTAGTCGGGTCCGATTAGTGGTCGATCCCTTCCAAAATCGGCTAATCGATAGGTCATGTCTCGATCTCGTCTTGCCGACTGCTGTTCCGGATACGACTCGACCGAGACTTTGAACCCTGCTTCTCATCTATACTGTTGATCAGCCATGTCATCGTGCAACAGTCACTAGTCACCCATTCATCATAGACTGTAGTGTTTTTGCCTAGAGGAATCTTTGTAAGACGCTTAAGCTTCATCTGGAAACCAACAAAGAGACGAAAGGACTGAGCCTAGAGGAGAGAGTTGTTACCATTGAGTTTCACTGTGGTGGCAAAGAGTTGCTTTGAAGCAACAGAATCAAAGATGTGCTTGGCATCTTCAGAAGACATAGTAGCTAGTAGTCAAGATATTTGAGAGGTAGTCAGGTAGAGATGATGCAATTAGGTAGACAATTAGCAGTAGTAGCCACAAAAACACGTCAGTAGTAACTAATGCGCTGTTGTAGACATGCAAAGAGATTAGCAGAGAACAATGAAGATCATACCAGAGCATCGAAAGCATGACAAAGCCTTAGCAAGCACAACAGAGCCACGGCGAGATCAACAGGACTTCAACGAGGGCATATGAGGCAGCAACAGGCCTCGCCAGCACAACAGATGGCCTCAACAAGGTCAAAGGACCTTCGTGAGGCCAGACAGGGCAGTTGCGGCGCTTGGCGGCAGCAACAGGACCTGACGAGATCAACCAGGCCTCGACAGGGTCAGGTAGGACACCAGAGGAGGTCGATGAGGGCTTTGCTTGGACTGGGGAGGTTATGCGATAACATAGAAAGGGTTTTTAGGGTGCTGCGATAGCATGGAAAGGTGTTGGGTGTTGGCGACGGCAGGAGAAGGAAGATGTTGGTGGCAGAAGCTGGTGGCGACAAGGTTGGGGAAGGTTAGGGTTAGGGTTTATTACTCTGATACTATCTTAGATTTGATGAGGAAAAGATCTCTCTCAGTCTTAGTTTATTATATATATATATATATATATATATATATATATATATATATATAGAGAGAGAGAGAGAGAGAGAGAGAGAGAGAGAGAGAGAGAAGAGAGAGAGAAAGCAAACAGGTACGAGTTCACAAAATAACATGAGACCCAATACCCACTAATTAATTACCCAATAGTCTAACAGGACCCTAACTGAGTCCACCCATTTCCATTATATTTCTTAGTCATGTTTATTCTTTTTGTTGAGTTGCAATCTTCTAAGAAGTTTTGATCTTTGTTATAGATTCATTTTGTGTAAAATAGAATGTTGAATGATTAACTTTATTCATATCAAAAGTACCAGGACTCCATTTGACATAAATTGCTTATCTAAACAACAAGTTTTCCTTTCAGGATCAGAAATTTATCTTCTTTCATATTCATAGATATCAACCCATTATAGCCCAACTGAATAAATAGTGCCCAAACACTCTGTCCATGAATGCAAAATGTTCCATGAAGAGGAGGTAACATTAACTAGATTCAATTTTCTCATTGATTTTGAAGTTATTGGACTAGGCCTGAAATTGTTGGTAATTCCCCTTCATAGCTGGTCTGATGTGTTACAATTTCGAAGAAAGGAATTGATTCTTCTATGGACACCACTGTCTAACCATTTAATTCCCTATAACTGCCTGCTTATCTACATTTCGTTTTACTGTAAACAGATGGTTCAAACAGTCTAATACTTTAAATTGTCTTCTTTTGACTTGATAAATCTAAAGACTTGTGTAAAGAAAAGCTGGAGTCTGGATGGAGAATATGAGGAGACACCCTGAATTGTCATACTAAGACCTTTTTAGTTGAGAGTATCTCTTTTAATGTCTGTTAATAGTTTCATTACCAATTTCCTGACTAAAAGGAGGCAAATCGTAACAACTGGATAGGACAGGTTATGAGACTCTAAAAACCAGAAATTAAGGTATTCAGAAACAGAAGCAGCATTTAACTCAATACCGAGTACTTTGATACTAGTTTGGTATCAATGTAGGCGTGCCAATTTAGTTAATGTTTTCAAGCTCAGTTCATTATCAGATTTTATAATGGAGAATCATCTTTCTATGTGCTGTCTGATCCTTCTCCTTTCCTTTGGACCTTTTTGGGCGAATTTTACTCAAATCTCATATCTCAAAAACTCCACACAATTGATTTCTTAGAGCAATTAAAGTTTGGGAGTTCATGATTTTGTAAAGCTGTCAGCTTTGCTTTTAAGTTTGTAGTACATATGAAGCTTGAAGTTTGACACAATTGGTTATTTTCTGGGATTTGTTATATACACTGTTTGGCTATGGTACATATCAGATAAGTACATTACTTAGATGTACACATTGTTAGCCTAGGACATGGAAAGCTAAAAGAAAGAAGGTTGGCAAACAATTTATTATATTGGCTAATTACAAGGAAAATTACCTAAAACTTCCTCTGATTTCACTGGAGACTAATCTGTACTGTTCTTAACTACGGGGCTGTTTGTTTCGCGTAAAACTCCGTAATTCGTAAATGACTTACTACCCAGTTACAACTACGGCGTTTGTTTGGACCGTAATTCGTAAAAGACTTACGTAACTCAACTAACACTCACTTGCAACC
Organism: Agave tequilana; assembly: GCA_038442645.1. Classification (NCBI taxonomy): domain Eukaryota; kingdom Viridiplantae; phylum Streptophyta; class Magnoliopsida; order Asparagales; family Asparagaceae; genus Agave; species Agave tequilana. The sequence continues at coordinate 20,307 of JAVJIF010020607.1, forward strand.
CAGTTACCACTCACTTACAGCCCAGTTACAGTTAATTTTGTGGTCATACAAATTTGTAATTTTTTTATATTAATATTAAAATTTTTTAATATTTAACTTTTTTAATATTTATTTGCAGTATTAAAACTTTTAAAATCACCAAATAGTTAATTTTGTGGTCAACTTTTTCACTTACGACTTATACATTACGACAACCAAACACCGTAAAGTACAATACACTTTCCCACTTTACAATTTTATATTACCAACCAAACACCGTAAAATTTACATACATGTAACTCATTTACAATTGTAAAAGACTTTACCAATTACAACTACGAATTACGGCCAGTTACGACAACCAAACAGACCCTACGGCACCTGTGGGTTTTACTTTTAAATAATATAGGGTCGTTAACTGAATCTCTGAATTTACTAAAAAGAAGTTTCTTCTAAGGTTTTAATTTTTTCTAGACTTGCAGGTACAAGGAAAAACGTTGGGACCCTAAGCAACTTATAGGATCTGGGGGGATGCCGTCATCGCATTCTGCAACTGTGACAGCACTTGCTGTAGCCATTGGATTCCAAGATGGCTTTGGGGGCTCAGTCTTTGCTACTGCAATGATATTAGCATGCGTTGTAAGCCGCTCATTTTTGTAACTGAACTGCAGTTTGTTTTATTAAAAAAAACTTGCATTCTGTGTCCCCTTCCTGAACAGTTGTTGTTTAGATACGTTATCTAGTTGGCTTTGGAGAATATGTAAAGTTTGGCACTCATATATTTCTGAGCACTATAAGGCTGTAACTGGCTGGGAGTGTTAGTTTGTAGGAGTCAGAAGACACTATTGCTATCGATCTTGTTGTGAACGTGCTAGCAAATACATTATCATGATAAGCACATTTGACAACATGCTGTGCACTTGAAAGTGTGAATCTATGCTGATATTACCTTATCTCCAAACTATGCTGAATTATAGGGATAACGTTTCAACCGAAAAAAGAAGAATGAGACAAACAATGAAGCTGAGGTCAACAAACATGTTTGTTTTATATAAAAATCTCTCTATAGAAGAGTTTTAGGCCTTGTTATGATTGCAGTACTATCTTACCAATACTGGTTGATTTCATCTCCTCTTTCTTTCTTAGCGTTGACTGATATATGTTTATATTTCTCATGGGCCCCACTTGTTGGCAGGTGATGTATGATGCTTTTGGTGTTAGATTACATGCTGGAAGGCAGGCAGAGGTACACTTCTACACCTCAGTCTTGGTAACTTTAATAGAATTATTCTTGACTACATCTTATTAGTTGATGCTTGTCTTCTTATAGTTAAATATTTGTCTTTGATTGTGCCATGCGGTTGACCTACTGACTGACTTTTAACTAGATGTAACTCCTCCTTTCTTAGCACTTATATGGGTAAAGCCGAGTGTAAGTTGTGAACTCATGAAAATTGAATGGCAACATTTATATTTCCAGTTAAACGAGGGAAGTATATTATAACATGAAATGGTTTATCGATGTTGCTTTTTTTAGTGATGGAAGAGTTAAATAGGGCACTTCACGGTCATCATCTAAGACTTTTCTCATCAAAATGGAGCTATGGGGAACAAATCAAAGTTGTGAAAGCTCTACAAAGCAATGTGATGAAGATATTTACTATTGGCTGTCAGGCTGACCGCTATAAGTTGGTGCCAGTTTTCTAGCTAAGGCAACTATAATCAAAACCATAAACTTTAAGTGCTTATCTACGATTTTGGTTTATGCTTGTTTAAACTCATGAAAAGCCTCTAAATTTCACAGAGAAAATAGAAAGTGAATAAATCAGATGATAGGATTTGGTACAGGAAAAACCCAACAAACTGATAGAAAAGGGAAGATGTTATTATATGTTGTAGGGAATCATGTAACATTTCAGAGGTGCGGTATAGGCCAAAGAGCCAAATGGAATTACATTCCCCAAATTTTAAACCGGGTACTATTTGGTTTTATCATCTAAAGTGTAGGAATAATCAAACTGAAGCTAAGAATTACATCCTGTTTTCAAATATTCATCTGTCTTTGTAGCTTCAGTTTTTTCGTTGTAGCGATAATGTTGGGACAACTTATAAATCATACAACAACTGCTTCCATAATCAATACATTTTTGTAGCTCATAATCCAATTAAAATATTCTATGAAAAGGAATAATGAAAGCATCATGATGCCTTCGAGGTTTTGAAATGTATGAAGTTACAGATTGCATTCCTTTCTACTAGATAAATTTGTATCAATTGATTTATGTAATCATAATTCATAAACTTCTGTAACTTAAACTCTAAAACAAGGATAAAACTCATCATATGCATTCCAAGTTTTAAAATGTATGACTTGCATTTATATACTGACTTTAAGGTAGCGCTTTATAGCTCCCTCGGAACAAACTAAATTTTATTCCCACCTACCAAATGACAAGGGAGGACACCCTTACGGTGGATCAATGCCATTCATCTTGATTTACTCATCTTGAAATGTAATTGGACAAAAAATATACATTTAAATATTTATAACCCATTCATCAACGACTTTTATATAGAAAAGCAAGGAACTGTTTGATGAATGATGGCTCAGAAGCTTCCAAAATGTACAATTTTTTAATCCACATAGATTTCATGATGTATTGAACAAGATGAACAGTTTGGATCACCCATTGGATTGGTCCTTCATGTAGTTCAGTATTTGTAGGATGGAACAAACTTAAAGCTCACTATCCTTGCCTTTTGATACTTTACAGATGCCACTAATTGAGATGGATTGACCCATGTTGACGATCCTCTTATTGAAGTTACTCTGATGGATTTTCAGGTATTAAATCAAATTGTATATGAACTTCCAGCAGAACATCCTCTTGCTGACACAAGACCACTACGGGAGCTTCTAGGCCATACCCTTCCCCAGGTATTCCATTTAACACATTCTTTTTGGTGCTCTCATGCATATCAAGGGATCACATTAGGTTGTATCTTTTACATGCAAACACATAGAACTGCAAGAGGTGAAATCAATTGCTGTTTTGAGGGCTATTAAGTTGACCGATTTAGATCTCTTAACCCATCTATCTCTTATTTTCTTGCACAAAAATTAGGCACATGCATTTAATGTACTTAATTCTAAATAAACTAGATTTATTTATTTATTGTTTCTGCAATTCATTTAGTGCTTTTGCTTATTTGATCGCCATTTTAATGGTTGCTAGTTAGAAAAGTAATTTCTGTCAGTCTCAGCTGAAATATTTATATTGGAATGGATATCCCTAAATCAAATGGACACTCTGCTGTTAACCTCTATTAGAAAGTTAAATGACAATACCTCTGCCATTATCTCTTGTATTATGCATCTCATTTTATCTCTGCTATAATTTTCTTTATGTTCTCAATTGAACTGTTTTTTTTCTTTAAGTTAAACAGTTCATTTATATATATTTCATACAGCAAATTTATAAATCTCACTCTACCAATTTAATTAATGCAGAAAATAATAATTAGGAACTAGCTTGGCTGCAAAGTTACATACCTAATCTAGCAAGCCAACCCCGGCCGCACCCCTGCACACACAAGTAACTGGACTTGACTTTTACTTGCTTTGCTCAGATTTCTGATGACACAGCTATGTAGCTAATCTCACATCTTTGTAGCAAAACATCATTACTCTAGAGTCAATGTAAAACTGGGTTTGTTCATTTCTTCATTATGTATGAACATATATAAACTCATGAGTATGCATACGTATTTTGGTCCTTGATAGTAAATATTTAATTACTTTATGAACCGGTACAGTACTGAGAAATTAGTAGCATGATTAAGAAAAAGTTTGTTGTGCTCATTGATGGAATTGTTTTAGCCATCTGTGACTTTTAGTTTAGCAGTATGTGCATAGAAATTAAGTCGTAATGGGTTCATACATCTGGACGAACATGTATATACTTTTCAAGATCCAAACTTATTCTCATGGTCCATCAAGTTCAGAATTGCAATATCAGGGTAATTGTACTTTGCATATATAATTGTTTGCTTTATATATTGTTCTCTAGCAAAAGTTCATGGACTGTAAGATATCCAGTTCATGAAGCCATTCCCTTCAGTAAATAGAAGATCATTACTTTTAAATTCCTTCATATTTTCATAACCTTCTGTTAGAAAGCCCTCATATGAAAAGATTAGCTTTATACACCAATTATCCAGTCCACTACATACATGGCACCTTACACAGGAATATGTGAATTTTTAACTCTTGACTGTTGCAGAGACACTAACTGCCAAAAAGCTCACATTCCGCAACTAATCCGGCCTGTCCAATTTTATTTTTATCCAAACAATCTTTATGTAGGTTATTTTTTCCACCCAAGTAAACAGCCAAACTGCTTATTCCTGTTCTTTTGAGGCTCCCATCTAAATGTGTTCCATGCTTCCCTCAGTACGTGTGATCCGTAGAGTATTTTGATGCCTCCATTAAATCTTGTGCCGGCCTGCCTTGAATCTCTTATTTTTCTTCAATAAACCCTACCACTTCCTTTTTATTAAAGTTCTTGCTTGAATGAGTGTGCGGTGTTCATTCTATCTAAAATTCACTTGATTCCGCATGCTTTAAGCGGCTTTTGTATTTTAAAGTTCTCTGGATCCTGGTTCCCAAATTATATTAATCATGTACTCCCCAATCCTGTAGTTAAAAATCTTCTGTCATTAAAGGTTCTCAGCATGTTCAGGAGAGGATCATAATTTTCTGAAAATTTCCATCTCATCCTACTGTTCCATTTTAGCTCTGTTGCAGTTGCAAATCATACAATCATCATCTTTGTTCAACTATGACCTAACTATATTCCTTCTGTACAACCTTTCGCTTTTTTCATGTTTTAGAAAGGACTTCTTATCCATAGAGAACAGCCAAATTATTGAAGCCCAGTTGGTTTTACTTGTCCATAATGAAGTCCCTAACTGTAGTGAAGCCGGTCCAATTTATCCATTTCTATGTGAATTTAATTTTCTGTTCCCTGATGTAACATGCAAACTCTATAACCAAGGTGAAGTTTTCAGACTGCTATTAGGTGTGAGGATGATTTGTCCTATGAGACCGGAAGAGAAAGGATCTCCTACGCGGCGTGCGGGGGGATTTGCATTTTTCTATTCAAAAGTCACACAGAAGAAATCTTTCCATTGGCCGGCACATCGACTTGGACATGTCTTTCCTTCTTTGAAGCAAGTCACAGAGAAGAAATCTTTCTATTAGAGGGCACAACGACTTGGACTTGTCTTTCCCCTCTTTGAAACCAGGTGTCCTTTTTTTTTTTTTGCGAATGGTGGGTGTAAGCCCCGCCCGTTCCGTTGAAAAGATTTTTGACATTTTATGATTTTGCCACATCTTCAAAAGTGGTCTTTTGGCTTTTGGCCTAGCTTTTATACTTATCAAGTATCATTGGACTTAATCTCTGAATCTTATGGTGCTTGGAAAGGCATTATATATTTATTTCATTCCAGCATCCGCTGATGTTTTTGGAACCTTGTTAAGGTTGGTGTATGACATGCTAGATTTGATAGCGAGCAACTTTTCTGTTCGCACATGTTTTGTGCGAGCATTTGAGTGCTCATACCTAAAATATCTGTTTTTAATATGCTAGCACTAGTTTGATAGTTCTCAGATTCGACACCGCCTATTGTGCTTCTTTTCAGGTTATTGCTGGTTCAATCCTTGGGTTGGTTACAGCCTCCACTGCACATTTGATCAGCAAAATTTGATGTGTATTCTTTGATGGGGAGAAAGGACAACCTTATGAGTGCTTCTCGAACCCCAGTTTGTTATCAAAGCACAGCTGCTACAGTTGCAAAATCGAAATTGGTTGCTCGTTCTCTTGCCAAAAAAACCCCTCTCTTAGTAGCAACCAACTTCCAAATCATCCAAAACTGTTGTATCATCAGTTGTAGCCCTGTATATAGGTGGTATTCTTGTGAAACTAGGTTTCTTTCCAGCTTATCTGAGAGAACAGCAGATTCTTCAGTGTTACTAACCATTTGGTGTCTGCTTGTGGGACAAAGTAGGCTTTTGTATACCATCTGTTTGTTTTAGTAGTAAAAAGTTGTAATGAGACATTTGTTACTTTGCAAACAAAGGAAAATGATTGAACTTGCTTTGCTATGTCTGAGTTGCAAGTAGCAATTCTTTTTCTTATAATTAATTTTTGTAATCTCTCTGTCTATCTTGTGAATGAAAAATACTGTAATTGGTGGGTATTCATAACTTCAATAATGGAGGATTTGGGGAGAGATGGGTAGCATAAAGATACCGATTCTATCTCTCCTTTTACTTTACAATTATTTGCAATTTGTAGAATTCATTATTTTGGTTAATTGGTGGTAGATTAGAACCAACGAATTGGTTCTATAAACTGAAACAATGATGACTTTTACTTGTAGCATCTTTGCATAACTAATTAAACAGATTAATAATGCTAATAATATCATCTCATTTTCTTTTTATATAGTCTTTTTTCTTCCTCATGACCTAAAGTTTAGTTTCATGGGACAGCTAGTCTAGTGCATAAAAGTATAATTCTCTCCTTGAAAAGTGTATGTGAACCTTCATAAATCAAGCTATTTTGAGTGATAAGTAGCTGTGGTTGCAAGCGACTGTTACAAATAATCTTGTTTTAGCTTGGAGTATTGCATAGAAAGCTGATTTCTTGGCACAACTCGAATAATTGACTTATTCCATATCCTCTTTTGATGAGAGGTGGAATCTAATTTTATTTATTTCAATTCTCCTATTTCAATAGAGCTCTAGATATTGTCAATGTGGAAGCTATTTTTCTATTTCATAGAGTTCTAGAAGTTGTCTATTTGTTAGTCATGATTTTTTTTTTCCCTTCTTCAGTGATGAGTCTCTATGTTTTCCCTTAAGGTTGGAGAGAAATTTAGCACCGAAATCATTTGATTCTTCAAAACATCTCTTAAGGAAAAGAACCCTACGTTCATATTCCCCATTATTATTTAAATATGTGAAAGTTTCTTAGAAAGTGTAGAAACCAAAAAGATAATAATGAATTTAAACTAATCAATTGACGTTAAATAATTCATGACTTGACTTCTACAATTCTATTGAACTAAAACATGAATCCCTTTTATTGTGATAGAAATCTACGTGATGGGGAGATTCTGTCTCCTCGTTTTAAAATACCGCAAGTGCACGGTCGTTCGATGTAGCACTTGAGGGTCGGTCCACAAGGACAGGTGGTTCTTTTGGTTTTAACACCTCTACGCGAATTGATCTGAAATTTTGTGGGTTTGTGAGCAATGTGAACTAATTAAAATAAAAGAAAATTCAAGCACCTAGGGTCGAATCCCCTAAACTAGGGTCAAGCGGTCAATTTGATCTCCATATCAAGTTGTATTACACACCAAATCTATACGTCTAAGAGGCATATTAATTCTGAACATTAGATTTAAGCACAAGCTATTATCCCGTTACATAATCCATCAAAAATAAATTAACTAAATTAAACAAATAACATTAAGGCAATAAAGCTCTAAGCATGGACCATTAACCCCCGATACATAGCCTGTCAAATATCCAGTTATTCTAGAAATTAATTTCCTAAAAGTTATATAGGTCAATTGGTGTGCATACAGTAATAAATAGGAGAATGACTCGATCCACAAGAATTAAATCTAGGTTCATCTCCCCTAAGCGCTTGCAGCAAATTAGCTACTCATGATAAAATTAACAATAAACTAAACTAATTAAATCAGTTTAAAATTATTTAAATTTAATTAATTAATTAACTGAAACTATAATTAATTAAACTAATGAAACTAACTAACTAAATAAATAAATTAAAAAAAAAATTTTAAAACTTACCTTGCAGTCGGCTGCCTGCACATGCAGGTGGGTGAGGGGGCACCTGTAGGTGCCTCCTTGCTTTCAAATTTGTTCCCTCCAATAGGAGGGAAACCAGCCCCTCTTCTTTTCAATTGGGCGCCTCCAAGTGGCGCCTGTGAGCAGAGAGAGAGAGAGGCAGGCGCCTCTGTCTTTTGCCTTTCTTTTTTTTTTTTTTCTTTCTGGGCTTGGGCGCCTGTGCGCGTCCAAGCTGTCTTCTTTTCCCTTTTTTTTTTTTTTTTTGGAAAAGAGAACTGTTGTGATGTAGGGAGATCGGAGATAAGTTTTTGGTGAATCAATCAAAACAAGAACAAGAATAATAATCTGAATGAGAATTTATGCAGAGAGAAAAAAATGAAAGCTTCAAAATTTTCAGATCTAAAAAAAAAATGTACGTACAGGTGAAAAGAGAACTCCCCCTCAAAACCCTAGCCGGCTATTTATAGGCTTAGGGTTTTGATTATTTTACATAAAAATTCAAAACAGTTACAAAATTACAAGGAGAATTATTAAATTAATTTTGCACTTTTACATCTCTGTCCATTTTGCGTTTAAGCCCCTGACTTTTGCAAAATCGCGTTTTTTTTTCAACTGGCCTCGAACTCTTCCGAGTTGATCTTAAATTTTAGATGTTGATCCCAGCAATGTCAAGCCTCCTATCTCGCCTTCAACTCCTTTTAATGCGCTTTACGATCTCGAAAGAGTCTTTTGTGATCCAGTCTTCTCCTAATAACTTTGTCTGCAAAATAGACTAAAAATACCCGAGTAGCATTATTTATAAACAAATGATAGATAAATATGGGTATGAAAATGTGACAAAATCATGCTGATCACTACATTTTCTCTGAGATATTGGAATATAATGTTTGTACATGAAAACATGGTCTTAAGAAGATACTCATTTAGCAATGCGAAAGTTTGGTTTTTACATAAGAAAAAAATTATAGACAGTCTAGAACTCTTCTAAAAAAAAAACTCTTCTCAAAATAGAAAATTTTCAGTGTGTTAGTTATACACTATTACTCTCATTGGAGTGTTAGCTTTTGTGTACTAGATGTCTTTCTTTTGGTAGAGGTCTAGACCAACTATGAAACTTTTTTTTGATAAGAACCAAAAAACATATCTTTAATTTTGCTGAGTGCATATCTTCTTGAGATCATGTCTCATGTTCCAATATTGTGTTCCCAAGATCTTACAGAGACAAATGTGGATTTCTATGACAAGGAAATAAAAAGAAAACTGACTAAATTTTTTATTAGCCAACAACAACCAAAAATCTATTGTCTTTCACTTTGCCAAATGCATATCTACATGAGATCATGTTGTCATGTCTCAACATCCTAAGATCTCAGTAGAGACAAATCTTAATTTCTATTATAGTAAAATTAACAACTAGTCATGATATCTTGTCACAAATGACACACTATCAAGGGCTGTTTGGTTGCAAGGAAGTGGGCGGAAATAAGGAAATAGGAAAGTATAATTGCTCACTTCTCTATCTATTCAAACACCGGAAAAGGAAAATAAGAAAACCTCTTTTCCTTTTATCTTTTCTCTTTTACACAACCATTTCCTCACTTTCAGAGTGCTACAGTTAATTTTATGGTCATGTAAATCACATTTGTAATAAATTGTAGCACAAAACAGTTAATTTTTTGACCATGTAAATCTCACTTGCATTCTAATTATAGTCTATTCTTTATTTTTCTTAATTAATTTTTATTTTAATATTATTTTACGGTCAACTTTGTGGTCAACTTTTTCACTTTCACTTTCACTTTCACATTACCATCCAAACACCAGAAAAAACAAAATATTTTCCAACCACACTTCTTAACAACATCAAACACCGAAAAACTTACTAACCAATTCCCAAATTCCAAAGAGAATTATTACTACTTCCTCAATTCCTCACTTCCACCCTTAACCAAACAGGCCAAAAAAAAAAACTCTAAAATTTTGGCCCTTAAAGTCCCCACTGAGCATAAAACTAACCACTTGTTTAATAAAATGACCCCTCCCATTTGTTAAATGGCCTGTCCACTGTCACATCCCAACTGCCAAATACAAATAACAACTCTCACATTAATTGCTAGCGTAAGATTGGAATATTTTTCTTGAATATCTTCATTAGTATAATGGGTTTGAGACGAGAATGAAACAAATTGTTTTCAATATGCGTAGTTTCTCTAGCATAGGATGATGCAAACAATTGAAGTGTGGAAAGAATAACAGTAAGCTATTTTCTTGCATGATGTATAAAAAAAAATTGAGGAAGAATGAAGCCAACTATTACAGTATGAAAAGAAATGTGAAATGGACCACTCAAAGTCAAACAAGAAGCTAAATGGGCAGACATGGCTTCTTAGTTCTCTAGTCTATATGAAATAAATTTGTTGCTCTCTATTATAGATTTTACAACCTTGTACAAATAATTTTTGCCCCAACACACACACACACACACACACAAATAGAAACAATCTAAGAAGGAAAAAACAGACAAAGTTCCCATCTTGGTTCCTGTTCACGAAGGTTTTCTGCAATGCAAACATATGTGGTTAAACAATCGAAATAGGTCTCATTGTGCCTGTATCTGATGCTATTTATTAGATATGAATTCAGTTGCAAAATTTTTTTAAAAATAAATCTAATGTCCATGTCTGGTAGAAACAATACAGTTTGTTGAACATCATTTTAGAAACAATATAGTTTATTGAACAACATCTAATATAAGTGGATATAATATGACTCAATGAGGCAGTCGCAAAAATTTGTAAATTATGAAAACAATGAGGCAGTAGCAATTGCCAAAATGTGGAGCTTTTAACAATTTACCAGCTTTTTGGATAGTTGTAAATAGTGCTAACACCAGGGTTAGCAATCCTAACTCGTGTAAGCCTCTACGTCCATGTTATGTGTTATATCATTGATATTTAAGCTAGCTTATGTGATAAATATATTTTCATGTTATGACGAAAAATACAATTTCCATGCATAGTTTATGATTCTTTGATTATGTGCTAAATATATTGGTTTTAATCTGCCATCCAATCTAATTGAGAAATTTTCTATATGTATATTGCTATTCATGCCACCAATTTCTTACATATCACATGCTACTCATGGTACCATATTCATACATCTCTAGTCATATAACTGAATATTTACATGTATAGCATGCTATATAGTTGTTATAAATATTATACACTTGTAGTCTCCTTCTAGTAGTGAATGGAGAGGTTCATGGTTTGAGACTGGATTATCATGACAAGGAACTGTCCATCGTTATTTTTGTACTTGTGCGCAGTGGCGGAGCCATGTATAAATTTTAGGGTGGGCTATAATTTTTTTAAACATATACTTATGAATTAAATGTATTTCTCAAAAGAATAAAACAGTATTCTCCTCTAAATCAGGAATGAAACTAGTAATAAATTTGCTAAAAGAAAGCCAAAATAGAAGGGGATCTAACACAATATTTGAAAAATAACAAAAAAAATTGAATTATTACAATATTTAAAAAATGGGCCGGGCTATAGCCTGGCCCAGGCCACCTTTGGGTCCGCCTCTGCTTGTGCGTGTGTTATCTTGACGTGGATAACTGATCGCAGTGACATTATAGAACAGATCCCTAGACATATTAAGGACATTGAGAGAGGATTTTACCAGCAGAGAGTTATAAAATCCGGTGACACCAATTGCCTCAACATGTTTAGAATGAGTAGGGAACTCTTTATTCAAGCTTTCTTCGTTGCTAAGGACTAAGGTCCTACTACAAGTACTCAACACGTAACAATGAACGCCCAACTAGCTGTGTTTTTGCACATTGTAGGTCACAATGATCGCAACAAATTCCTGGAAGTGAACTTCATACGGTCATGTGAGACTATTAGTTGATATTTCCAACAGACCCTACGTGCAATTGGTGAACTGCACCGGGATTACATTTGTGGACCTAGCAACAACACTGATGAGAAGATCATAGGAGACCCTAGGTTCCTAAATTATTTTAAGGTATCATTATGTTTTGTACAAAACTAATAGGATAATAGATTTTAAGAAGTGTTGATTCCTAATTAACTTAATTCTATTATGAATAGGATTGTGTCAGAGAAATTAATGAGACACACTTCTAAACTAGTCTACTAGCTGATTTGGTCAGACCTTTTCGTAGAAGAAAACAATACCAACTCAAAATATCTTGGCAGCTGTAGACTTTGGTTTGAGATTCACATATGTCCTTGCGGGATGGGAGGGATCAACTCATGATGCCTTCATTTTGCATGATACTATTAAGCGCCAAAATGGTTTAAGAGTCCCTGAAGGTAATGTAACAAGTAGGGTTTTTCAATTAAAACTATTAGAGCTTCTTAACATGTCCTTAACACTATTTTATGTCAAAAATTTAAGAAATATTTATCTTTGTGATGTTGGGTATAACACTAGGGTTGCATTCTTAGCACCTTACCGCGGGGTTTAATACCATTTGAGTGATTTAAGTGGGAGAATGCCTTCTAACTACAAGAAGCTTTACAACTACCGACACTCCTCGTTCCGGACATCTGTTGAGAGGGCATGGGGTTTTGAAAGGAAGGATTAAGATTCTTATTTCAAAACCATATTTGCCTTTTCGCTCTCAAGTGGACATTGTTTTAGCATCTTGCATTCTTCACAAATTTTTCTTTGCCCATAGGTGAGATGAGTTCGTCCCAACTGAGGATGATTGGATTACACAATCTCTCTCAGGTTGGTAGGTCCCATAGATAAGGGAGGAGCTAAATGCTTGAGTTTAGCTAAGGGAAGAAATTGCAAAGTCTATGTGGGTCGACTGAGAAATTTCTTAGAGCCTGTTAGTGCTTATTTGGGTTGTAATATACTACAATATCTATGTTCTAATCTTGTCTAGTATTTTGTGGACTTCTAAATATCATATTAGGTACTGCTTTGTAATACTTGGCACAATAATGTGCCTCATGTTTGGTATTCTATCTATCATTCTAACTTATGAAATTGGTTATCCTAAATCAGTGGATGTACCTATATCTTGTTTTTGATATTATTGGGTATTCTATAGAATAATCTTACAAATATTATTGAACGCTTGTGTTATAGGGGATGTCAGCTGAGAGCTACCCAAAAAATACTGAAGATGGTCCCTCTGAAGTGGCAGATAAGAGGAGGAAAGCGGGGACTGGTGGGGGGAAAATTTTCAGTTGGTCCTACGAGATGACCACATGTCTGTTTTAGTTCTTGATGGACCATATCACCGAGGGAGTTAGGGGCAATAAGTGTGTGGCAGTTGCAAGAGTGATTAATGAGCAGTTTGATGTGGGAATTAGCAAGTCACAAGTTTACAACAATATAATAAGTTGGAGAGCTGGATTTGTCGACTTAGAAACTTGAGTGGCATGACTTGTGACCACTTGGACAGGTTATCAAGATGGAGAGAGAGGAATATGACACATATATTTGGTAACATTAGATCCCACCATTAGTTCACTTATTTAATTGGCAATGATGGTTGAATTACTATTAATTCTAACTCGTTAGGTATAGACTAACAAGCTTGATGAGCCGTTCCTCAATAAGCCCATCAAGTTCTATAATGAGTTAGCTATTATCTTTGGAGATGATGTGGTAATCAGAAAGTTCGCCAAGTATGATATTGAAAGCTTCAGAGTGAAGGAAGATTTGGAGAATTTAGATGGAGGAGATGGTTTTGCTTTCAGGACACCATTAGAAGGGCTAAGGTCCATGGACCAAGCACAGAGCATATCTGTTTCCCAAGGATCTGGAGAGAAAGAGAAGCAGTCTGCACCTCCAAGTGATGAATGTATTTGCTAATTTATTCAAGAATGTCACCCATGCCCTGAAGGATAAGCAGCAGGAGGAAGAAAGGAGAAGTATAGAATGCTATATGCATCTTTGAGGGATGATGAGGGCACAATATGACTATATTATCTTCAGTGATGATGTTGTGTCCTCCGCCTATGATTCTCTGACGGAGCGCCCGAAGATTGCAAAGAGTTTCTCAAGAGAAGGAGCCGCAAGGAGAAGGCATGTTGGTTGTCCCAGTTTATAAAGAATCATAATCTGCATGGAGAAATCCTGTGGTGTCCTTGCTGCTTCAGTCGCTGCACACTATCGTTGGCCGTTGCAGCTACTGATCTTGCATTTTGCTTTCTGTTAAGGCATGATTGTCTGTTGTTTTGCTACATTTTCTGTGTGTAATCTTAAGATTATTGTAGGCAATCAAAACTTATTTGTTCTGATCTGTGTATAATCTTAAGATGGTTGTAGGCTATCAGAACTTATTTGCTTTGGAATTTACGGTGTTGCTTCATACTATTATATTGCTACTCTTTAGGTCTTGTTTTAGATCTAATGTTTAATTGTAGTACTTGATGATCTAACATTTGCTTTGCTTAATCAATATTATAAAAGTGTTATGTTCTCTTTCTTTAATAATTTGTTTGTGAAATAAGAGAATGACACATGCTTATCTTGTGTCTAGAGGGAGGCGACCGGGGATTTCTCACACATGGGAAGAATGCAATGATCAAGTAGTGGGTTTCAAGAGAGTCCTTGGAGGAGGCAAGTGTTAAGTTAGTCTCATATTTTTGTTCTCCACCCTTTGGATGAAATGACGTAATTGGCAATACCAACGCGCTAGACAATAGTTAGGTATTGTCACATGAACAGAAAATGCCTCAAGGGAACATGCGCAGGATTGTTCTCAGTAATAATCTGGGATTAGTTTGGTTTCTATTGATAGTGATTTTAGTTTTATCTCTAAAGATCCTTTTTTATTGAAAGGTTGGGTAAGTGTTAGCATATGATTGCCGAAATGTTTGTGTTTTCATGTATATCTTGCTTTTGAGGATGCAAATGAGGACTTTCTTTCTTGTCAATGTTGTTAAATAATATTTATGTTTCAGTTTCTACTGTTTTGTATACATGTGGCAAATACTGTTTGGTTAATATATTCTAATTATGTTAATAAAATATTAATTTATGTAATAGAGAATGGTTCAGTCTAGGCAATGATGATTTGAAGAGTTTATATAAACAGTTGGATTTTTGAATTAAAATAAAAGAAAAAAGCTTTCATTTCAAATTTTATTTTACTAAATCAACTTTGACCAAATCTCAGAATCTAAGTCAGTTGAGAAAATCTCTCAACTGCTCGGATTTTCTAATAGAGTTATTATAACAACTGGGGTTCTAAACTATAAATAGAACCCTAGCTCAGTTTTCAACATACAGTTCTCATTTTCTCTTTTTTTTCTTTGAAATTCCTTTTGAAGCCTACTCTTTGTGAGAAGGGCTTCAGTCTAAATTAAATTTTCTTCTCTTTTTTATTTTTGGGCAATCATTCTGAATCTGAGTAGAGACTTAGTCTGAGCCCAAATGCTCATGATTCCGGGAGAGTTTTCACCGTTAGTTGACGGGATCAATTCGATGTCGGGACGAGAGGACCGCCATTTGACTTCTAGGGCAGTGCATCACACGACTACATCTTCCAAACTAGCGATCTTACTCTTTATTTTAATTTTGTTGCATGTGTTAAGTAATTGATACACATTTAATTACATTTAATTTGATTTGTGTTAAGTTTTAATTATTGCATGTTTTAATTTAAAAGAAAATAGGGATAAAATTTTCAACAATCTAGATGACAAATAAAGTTTTTCTGTTAATTAATTTTTATGCAAAATTTTAATTAATTATTGTTTCTTTTAAAACACTTATTTTATGCAATAAAATAGTTATCTAAATTCATACAAGCATATTGTTATATTCCTACGAGTAGTTAATTATTTAACTAATTCTTACAAAGAATTTCTTTAAACTATTTCCTATTTCACGCAAATTAAATAGATTAATATCCTTCTTACAAGCTATTATATAGATTCTTATAAATTCTGTTTGATTAAAACTATTGCAAAAAATTAACACAAGTTCTTACTATTTTAATTTCTTACAAAACAATTTCTAATATTTACTAGCAATTAATAATCCAGCCACTACATTTTATAAAAATTGATTTCTTACAAATCAAATTATTTTTAATTGCTAGATTCTTGTCTTTTACTCAAGAATTAATTCATTTATTTGGTTCATGTTATAGAATTAATCTTAATCTGTTTCTTTTACTAAGAATAAAGTAATTGAGTTCTTGCAAATATCTGTTTTGAAAATTAGAGTTCAATTCTTACAAGATTTTACTCGGTTAAAAGTCTTACAAAATTTCTATTCTGATTCTTACATGTTATTATTCTAATAAAATTCTTGTAAAACTGTTATTTGATCTTGAAAATTATTTTAAATTATATAATATCTTATTAAAATTATTTATAAGATCTTTTCCTCTTAAATTTTCATAATATCTTATTTAATAATTTTAATTACAAGATCTTTTTTCATTAGATAATAGCAAATCTTTCTTGTTAAATTATTACAAAAATATTTATAAGATATTATCTTATTGAAATTTCTGCAATAACATTCACAGATTCTTACAAAGTCTATTCTTGTAATAATCAATTTTTTTTAATTAAACTTTTCTAATTACTATAATATTTAAGCTCTTATCTCTTAACTATAAGTTAATTAGAAAGTAGTTTAATGCAAAAAGAATCATTCTTTCTATATTTGTTTATTACATTCAATACATGTTTCATAAAATATGAATATTACACTAGAGAAGACTTAAATCTTATTGTCTAAATTACAAGTGTAATAAATTTCTGAAATTTAAGAGTTGTTCAATTTCTGCAAAACAAATTGCATAATTGTTACATGTGAAATTCAAATTTATAGTATCATAATATTGTGATTCTTTCTCTGATCTACTAGAATACTTTATCACTTAAATTAAATAAGAATTCTACACCCTTTTTATTTTTGCATACTCAAATTTAAAAGCTATAAATATGAACTTGCATTCTAACATTTTCAAAAATTGTGGGTATAGAAAATATGGTTGAATTCTTCATGTCATTTTGACAAACCTATATTACAACAATATTATTTGTATTCTCTTCATGTAGCTGATATAGCCATAGGCTCCAAAGTATCTTTTGATCAATAGGATAAGGAAATTAAAGGGTACATTATTTCCTTAAAATTTCGTACAATTGGTATTTAATTAAGGAAGGGTATTCAACGTGATTCTATAATTAAGAAATTCTAAGAGCAAAAAATCTCCCATATGACTTACGTCGACTTGGTCAATTACACTGAAAAAATTGAGGATTTGATTAACCTAATGATTCTAAAATCTTTTATTAAATATATCATCAGCTTTTATTCACCATAACTTTTGAAGCGACATTATTGTTTAGGTTATCACCCAAACTTTACCAACATTTGGACATACCCAGGGGCGGAATCAGGAATAAATTTTAGGGTAGGCTGTAATCTTTTATAACATATACTTATGAATTATATGAATTTATCAAAAGAATAAAAAGTATTCTCCACTAAATCAGGAGTGAAATTAGGAATAAATTTGTTAAAAGAAAACCAAAATAGGAAAGGGTTTAACACAATATATGTAAAAGAACAAAAATAAAAATGGGTTTAAGCCAATATATAAAAAATGGGTTGGGTTGTAGCCCGGCCCAACCCACTACTGCGTCTGCCCATGGACATACCTGATCTGTCTAAGATTAGTCTTGATTACATGTTATGGTTGGATCTATTTTTACCTGTCTTCCTTATTTGAGTTTGATGATCAAAACATGCGAAATTAGCTTTGCACTAGGACCACATACATGCAGCCAAATAGGTTTTTCACTGACCTGAGAAGTATTAAACAAAAAGAACTATAAGAAAATCTACAATTAAGCTTTAAAAAAAAAAATAGAAAACACGTGTACATTTTCCCCCTTTCTTTGTCCCTTCTATATTTTTTTCCTATATTTTTATTTTTCACATTTCAATGTTATTTTAATTGTTGTCTTACTATAATTAAACTCTCATATTATAGAAACTCTCTCTATTTTTGTTTCTATTTTTTTTTCAAATTAGAACTCTTAAATTATGGAAACTCTCTTCTCTCATACTAAAATCTAACATCAAAAAAACATGTCTCTCTGTTTACAAAAAAAAGAAAAAAATGAGAGAAACTTCTACATCCACATGAAAAAAGAAAAAAAGAAAAAGAAAAAAAATAAAATCTCTTTCTTCTCTCTTTCACCTAGATTCGAATTGGAACTCTCAAATTACAAAATCTTCTCTTAAAGCCCTACAAGCTACCCATCAGATGACTGAGTCGTCTTCTCTAGCTGTGGTCGACTACCATCAAAAGCGGAGAAGATGACCGAGAAGAAATGCAGTTCTCACCAATGAGTAATATTTTACCTTTTGCTATTGCTATTTTTTAGTTAAAATATTATTTGGTGGTTAATTGTTTCTGAGGGTTAATATATTTAATTGTAGTTCATGTCTACTTTTTTATTCTCATGTGATTTTTGTACCTGATTCATTTTTGTATTTCACGGCATATTATATTTAATGGTGTTTGAGAATTATCTGTGGATCATTTATTATGTAAGACTAAAGATCATATTGATTAGACTATTACTTTCATTAGATTAACAAAGAATTAGTTAATTAATCTTCGTACTATCAAGAAGATACAAATATTCTTTAATTAATTTTTAGTTCTATGTCTTTTGTTAATTTTTTTTCAATTTTTCCATGACAAAAGTCATCATAACTCAGTTTTGAATATGAGATCTCTCGTAACTCAGTATCAAATAGCGAAGAAAAGCATAAGAATTCTTCTACTTTAGACTTGAACATATCATCTGGAAAATGCAAGATTTCATCGAATTATTAATTTAATTTTCTTGATTTTGATATCGGAAGTACAACAATACAATTTTTTTCCTTTACATTTTTTCATTCTTTATAGTTTGTGAATATGTTCAACGTTTTATTTGATTCACATATTTATTTAAATGTTTTTTTAGCTTTTTAATTACTTCCTTTTTTTTTCTCCATTTTTATTTTCTGTTTCTAATTCTCTTTAATTCTAAAATTATTTTATTATTTTTATTTATTTCTACCTTTTTCTTTTTATTTTGTTTTTTCGTTCTACTTACTTATTTCTTATTCTTACTTTTCATGTTTTTTAGACTATTTTTTTTACTCTAATTCTTCTTTCTTTTCTTTCTCTTCCCAACGCTTTTTTTTTTCTTTTTCTATCATTTTTCTTGTTTTATGATTTTGTTTTACTTTTTTATGTTTTTTTTTCCTTTTTCTTGCTTCTACTTTTTAACTTATATTTTACATATTCTTTCTTTTCTTTTTAAAGCATATTTCCATTTGGAGTTTCTTTCATTTATTTTTTTATTTGTCTTTTGTTTTCTTCTAGATTTTTTTTATTTTAGTACATTTTACTTTATCATTTTTCTTCATATTTATCCTTATTTTTTCCAATTCCAAACTCTACATATTTTTTATATTTTATCCTTATTTTTGTCGAGATTTTTGAGGTGGCATCTTTTCTTTTCTCTTTGTTTTTTATTTTATTCTTGATTTTTTTTCTTTTCATTGCTTTTAAAAAAATTTCTTTCTTTCTTTTTTGAGATATATTCTGCTTTTAATTATTTCTTTTTATTTTTCAAGTGTTTTTTTGATTATGTTATCCTTTCAATTTTTTTCTTGTAGATTTTTAATTTTTAAATTTTCTTTTTATAATAGTTTTCATATTTTATTTTATTTTATTTTTTTATTTCTGATTTTTGTGCCATTTTATATTTTTTTTTCTTTTTTAATATTTCTATTTTTTTATTCTATCCTGCTTTTCTCTTTTCTTTATTTTTCGTTAAATTTTATTTTCTTTAGTTGGTTTATATTCATTTTTTTGTTTCCATAAATTTTCTTTTCTACTTTGAGATTGTGTTACTTCTTTTTCTTTCTTTGTTTTTTACACAATTCTTTCTTTCATTTTTTTCCAACTTTTCTTTTTTTTCAGATTCTGTTCAGCTTTATTGTTCTTTCTTTTATTTATTCCTGAATTTTTTTCATTTACAATATTCTTTTTTATTTTAATTTTTTATGTTCGTTTGGGTTCCTTTTTCATTCAGTTTTTTTTATTTTTAAAGTTTTTGAATGTCCTAACTTTTTATTCGATTCTTCCTTTTTCAGTTTTTATTTTCTTAAGGAAAAATTCGATACAGCCACATACTTTCCTTCATAATTAAGAGAAAACTTACCCTCTATTTTTATTCGCTATAGCCTTATTCATGTCAACATAAATTGATTCATCCCAATAACCACTTCTTTATGTATTCTCATTTTCTCTTTTGCCTTTCCCCATCTCCCCCGACGTTGCTCTCCCCTCAACCTTAATCTCAACGTAGAGTAATTAGCGGGATCGACCTGCGACGTCATGTCGCCGTAGGGGGTTGGAAGAGGCGGGGAGCCCCCCTCTTGGGGTCTCAAGGGGCAAAGCCCCATATCAATTTTTTTGGGTCGATCTTTTACAGATCTCGTTTGTTCGTGCTTCCGATTAGTTTTGTCTGTGTTTGTGATCGATGTGATTTTTAGATGATCTAGAAAGCATTAGGCATCATCCGATGCGGTGAACAAGAGTCTACTGATGATGGCGATGCTGATATGAAGACTGCGACTATGATCCCAGTCTTTTTATTAATTGAAATTATGACATTTTGTCAAAACTGTGATCATTGTCGCAGTCCCAATATAAGCTGAAAATTTTGTGTTTTTGTGAGGACTGCGATCATAGTCGCAGTCCTAATAAAGACTCAAAATAAGACATTTTTGTGATGACTGCGACCATGATAAAGACTAAAAAATAAGGCATTTTTGTGAGGACTGCGACTGCGACCGCGACCATGGTCGCAATCCAGATTGCGACTATGATTGCACTCCTATAAAGACTAAAAAACATAGTATTTTGTGAGGATTGTGATCATAATTCCTAATAAAGAGGACTGTGACTATGATCGCAATTTTATAGAGCTCAGAAACACGGTATTTTTGTGAGGACTGCGACTATGATAAAGAGGACTGTGATTATAGTCACAATCCTATAAAGACTCAAAAACATGACATTTTTGTGAGGACTGTGATCATATTCGCGGCCTTAATAAAGAAGAGTATGATCCTGATCGCAGTCCTATAAAAACTCAAAATATGGCATTTCTTTGAGGACTGCGATCAGATCATAGTCGCAGTCATAATAAAGAGGAGTGTGATCCTGTTCGCACTTCTATAAAGACTCGAATCATGACATTTTTGTAAGGACTGTAATGCATTTTTGTAAGGACGGCGATCATGGTCCTAATAAACTCAGAAATAGGGTATTTTTATGAGGATTGCGATCATGGTCGCATTTATCAGCTTAACACTACAGGAGACATTTAAGTCTTTTTAACTGCACGCGCCCTTTCTTTAAAAAAAAAGAGGTGACTGAAGCGAATTAAATTTCTGAGTGATTTTTTTCTTAATTACGGTTTGACAGAGAGAGCTAAAACGAAAGTTTTCTATTTGTTTATGAATATACATATATCTTATGTTTAATAGATGAATATAAAATTTTCCAAATAAATGTCACATAAAAATATTAAATATATCTCCATATATCAAATTAGAGAATGCTCAAATTAAAAAAAGCAGCACGTACACTTTTATGGCATACAATAAAACAAGTGGAACTGCTCATTGATTGGGACAATAGCAGTTTGTGAGTGCACACTGTTATTTTCTGAATAATAAAATTGCTGAATTCTCCAAGTGCATCTGCTGATTCAATAAACATTGCACATCCTGCTTTCCTTTATCTTTACCCACAAGAATCTCTGTAAAATGTAATCTGTATACTAATAAGAACAGCTCCAGTTTCTGTATGCTATAAAAGATGAACCTAAGGAGATTACAACCACGACATTTCTATGAAGATGTTCTTCCCACCCCTAATATCAGAGAGAAGACTCTCCCACCTGTTGAACAATGTTTTCAACACCATCAATCTCCGTGCTCCACCCTATGTGGTCATCAGGTCTGACCAAGATGACCCCCTTGCTCGTCATTTGACACGTCTCCCACCATGACTTTGACTCTGACATCCGGACCTCCTCGACATCTATATAGTTCATCCAGGGTTCCAATTCCTTTCCACTCCCAAAATCATCTGTAGGGACCGATCCTTGAGGCCAGATCACACACACCTTAAGTGATACTCTGAATGTTTCTGCTACCTTGAAGGCTACACGGGCAACGTCGTAGGAATCTTTGAGTGGCGCTATAATCAGAACGAATTCGAGTTTGTCTATAGGTACTAGATCCAAGGTAGAGAATATGTCCTGTTCGAAAGTTGAGGACATCAAGGAAATGAACATATACATTAAGTGATTTATGAATTACAGATATGCTAATGGTACCTCACTTGATGACACGTTCAACATCCTCAGCTGCATATGAGGCAACCTTGATCCTGGTTTGCTGGAAGGAACATAATCCCTTGATCCCCTTCTGTCACTAGAATCTTTTTCTGCTGCTTGCTGTGTTTCCTTGTCACAGTCACTGACTAGCGCTCCTTCAAGATACCTGATATGTGAATCACAAGCCTCAAGCCTATATAAAAGGAACAGTCTACTAAAGGATGGCCATTGATATCCAAAATTAACCTTAACTGAATCGTTTTCATGCTCTGTACGTTACATATAGTCTTTGATCCATCAACCTGATATCGTAATATGTAATACTGACCTGAAACCAAGATCCTCAGCAGGAAATTGAAGTTGAAGGCTCTTGCCCTCATCAAATATAGTCTTCAGCCTAGCGAGCCTTGAAGAACCCAGAGGGTTGTTTTCATTCAGAACAAACTCTGAGAGTTGTGCCCGACCTATGGAAAAAATGCCTTCCAAGACAGCTTTCTGAAAACTAGAAGGAAGAATGGAGCCAAGACTGCTATTTACCACCTGATGCACTGTCAGACATGCAACACAAAGGTAAGTATTGATAATTAGAAACTGAAAGTTGCAAACAGAGTTTTAATGACAGGTTTTCATTTCACCTGCATTTGCAACAGTTGGGTCAAGGCCAAGTGCGGCAGGAACTGACATAGCGGCTTTAAAGTTTTTAACACTTAATGTTGTGTTAGAAATGGCAATCTGAAAATAGCCAAGGTAATGTCTGCATTATTCATAATAAAATTGATGGAAAAGAGATGGAAGGGAGTACTGAAATAACAGAAAGTCTTTGTAAGGAATATAACAGAAAGCCACTGTAAGGAATATTACTGGTTTACGCTCCGTCTCATAGGTTTGAATAATCGAAGGTGAAGCAGCATCTTTCAATAAACAGCTTATTTTCCAGGCTAAATTATGAGCATCCTGAATGCCAGTATTCATACCTGCACGCATAAAAGCTCTTCAATAAGTGCATTAATTCATTGATGTACAGAATCTTCAACTATTGGCTGCAGGAATTAGGCTTGAAGAAGCACAAGTACATTGGGTTATTGCATGTAACTTTAAACTTAAGCATTTAACTGTCCGGACATGTCACTTTTTAATATTTAAATATAACGTGTTAAATCATCTCATCTTCCTAACTCTAAAAATCCAAGAATTCCTGCCATCAATTGGTACAGAACTTCTACAGAAACTGCTTTATAAAAGATCGAATTTAGAGGAAAGCTCCTACTTTATACCTAGGATGAGGTGTGAAGCGGAACAATGATGAGGAAGAGGAAAAAGATGAGATGTAAGGGTCACAAGGCACAGAACCAACCCCCAAAAAAGTTGGCCCAATTTTACATATGCACGTGCCTTGAGATAAATAGGGAACAAAACCAACCCCCCCCCCCCCCCCCCCCAACCCCAAAAAAAAAACCCCAAAAAAAAATAGTCCAATTTGCATACGCATATGCCTTAGGATGTACCCCGTGATGGAGAGAACCCATGCACATGTGCAGAAGAGGTAGCTGTGCAAAACTGGATTCTATGAGACTAGCAATCGAGCAAGCCTAATAGCTGGCCCCTGACATCAGCCTAGCTGGCATAAAAGGAGAAGCAAAAAGAAAGGAGCTGATGGCTGACTGGGCATCAGTCTAGCATGCACAAAAGGGGCAGCAAAAAGAGAGGATCTGATTGTTGACCTCTGACATCAGCCAGGTACTGTTCTCCAAAATAATGCAGTCAGACAATAACTGTATTAGCGTAGCATTGGAAGTCAGTCTGAGAGCTAGCAGATTAAGTCCCATGACCCTTTCCAGCGGTTAGACTCAGCCATGTAATTCTCTTATATATATTTTCAGTATTTGAGTACTGCAAATTTAAGTAATTCAGTCCTTATTGACGTATTTAACCAATGTATGAGCTGAAGCCTATGAATGACACTACATCCTGAAATTTTTTTCATACAACTGATCTAAAAGAGATTCTATTAAACTATTATGTGATTCTTCTCGTGTGAACTGCTGTGGAACCAAGACTGAAAGCTTAGAAAATCGTTTTTTCCCCCCCTCAGTGTGAAGCTTAAGACAGACATAGAAGCACAGTTGGTGAGTAGCCATCAAAACATTAGATGAACTTGCAAACCGTGTATCTAAGTTATACTAAAGGCCTTTATAAAGAGTGTGATTGCATGGCCCTAAAGCTACAAAAGTCTATAGTTGCATAAACTAATGTATATATGAACCCTATGCTTCAATAGTTTTATATAAATTTCTAAAAAACAACCGCTATCTAACAAGCCTCTAGTTCATTAATTATGCCCAAGTTAAATTCGCTTAAGAAAGGCTAAGTTGGCAATGTCTTTTTAATTCACAATAATTAATTGAAGGATATCGAGCAGATGCCCTTTTCTTTGGAAACTGGAGATCCATTTTATGCAAATATGGTGCGAGCGGTCTTTGAACCTCTGTTTCTTGCCTAGCTGCAGAATACTTGATGTACGTCAAAGCAAAGGCTTCTACTTGAGGGGGATATAGAAAAGGGAGAAAAAAGAAAAGAAGTTAAGACTCTCTTATTTCTTTCTGAAAATGCTAATGTAATCCCTTAAGATGCAGATAAATGATATTTAAGACACTTAAATGAGGAAATTTGAAGTCACCCCAACCAAATTTGTGTAGACAAAAATGTTAATCTAAGGCATGCTTTGAAACTAGCATCTTTATTAACAATCAACAGTGGACACTAAAGCTTGCTTGAATTTGTTTAACTTGTTTCCTTTATTTGTGCACTCATGCTTGATGATCCACGGCCTCACTATTGTTTGCCTTTTCTAGTTGACTTACTGTTTTCCAATGAATTTTGAATGCCATAAAGGATGTAGTTAAATAAGCACAGGGTAAATTTGACAGCAGGCAGTGTACTGCTTGCCATTGGAATGTGGTATTTCCCATGTTAAATAGTGTAATATAGCTGTGAAATGTGAGGTGTAATGATACTCCTAAAATAAAAAATCACAACAGTTAACATCTTTGCAGAAAGGAAGGGAATGACAACTTTTAGCGACATCAGCTTGCTAGGACTTGAGATGCAATGAGATACCAATAATTTAATAAAAATAACATTGACAACTCACCAAAACCACCAGCTGGCGGGAACCGATGAGCAGCATCGCCAGCAAGTATGACTCGATTATTATTTGAAACAAACTTCTCTGCAACTTCTGCATGCATGACCCATGGTTTAATGTCTACGACCTGTACATCCTCAAGCTTCCAGCCAACCAGCTTGAAAATAATTTGTTCACATACCTACATTAAATTAAGTATCTTCATTGAAGGTATCGCCAAAGAGTTCTTCAATTCAAGGAAAGTATTGAATGTTGTTCAATAAAATTTCTCTTTTGAAGATATTTGCATGAATGATTAATGGAAATGAGCAACAAAAAACAAAAGGCTGTAAGTATGGTTTCCTGTGAGCAGCTAACTGCTAGCTGCAACATTGGTAATAGAAGTTGCAACCTATATCAATTCTAAGTTGGAGAAAATTTGACACCACAAGCTGCAACCTTAGTCATATAAAGTATAAAGGCAAACAGGAAGTAGAAAGAGAGAAGTGGCCAAAACACACTCTCTAGCAAGCCAAGAAAGTTATATTAAAAAAATTGTCAGCAAGAAATATAGATGACAAAAAGGCATGAAGGCCAATTCAAACAAGACCGTGATTTTCGAGCAATAACATTGTGAATCACAGTGTACATGGGAATAACACGATTCCAAGACATCACCGTTGTAAATAATCCTCCAGTATTCACATAAAAAAAATTACTAAAATCCTAACAAAATAAGCATAATTTAAAAAAAAAAAAAAAAAAAACTACCACTACATTTACACCAGCTCCTGAAGGTGTAATCTACTATGCAGCAAATATAAGCCGGCAGAAAGCTAATAATAGAGGCAAAAACAGAAAAGAAACTCAAGCTTACCTTGAAACTGAAATCCTCAAAGCTTTGCTGGGGAGGATAGTATGGAAGCTAAAGAGGAAAAGGAGGAACCAAGTCAGCCCTTCAACTATGAACAAATATCAAAGTACTGATATTACAAATGATTGCAACTAAACTCAGAGTGCATCATCATTGCCACATCTTTCTTCAGACATAATAGTTTCAAACCAAAGCAGTCCTATCCTCAATCAGCATCAACAGCAGTACCTGCAGAACAAATTCCCCTTCGTTGAGATCATGTGCAACAAGTACCCCAATAGCCTCTGGATTAAAAATAAAGAAGAGCATTCCAGGTCTCTGGCGCAGTAGGTATTGCCCTAGATTTCTGCTCAAGAAATGGACACTGACAAGTTTTTGCAAGTCATGTTCACCTTTCATTTCTATACCCACTAGTTTTCGCACCATACTCCTTGCACCATCTGCCCCGACAAGAATGTTACAGTGGAAGTTTCTTTCTTCTACTCTTCCTTCATTGAGAAAAGTCACTCCTGCTATAACACCTTCATCGGTTGGGTTGACAGAAATGCATTCCAGGCCCATCAAAATCCTCTTTTCTTGTATAATACAGGGGCTTGGTCCTTCAAATTCATCAGGTGTACAAACATGAAACCCCAGATGTTTCAGTTTCACAAGTAACAATCTAACCAATTTGTACTGTGAAAAGTGGGCAACAGATACTGGACTGATCATCTTCTCAAAATCTGCAGAGAGGATGTAGCAAGTTAGACACAAGGCACCATTATGATAATCAGTAAGAAAATAGGGGAAACGAAAAGGAAATAGAATGCATCTGATAGGGCATACACAAGCATCTTGGTAGCAATACCTTGAGGTTGCATGTGATCTACTGACCCGAGAACCGTACCAGAAAGAGAAGTGCAATATATGAATTTTCTCCACAAATCAAGTGGGGGCTGAAGCTCTTGGATATCATCTGCTAGTCCATCTAATTTTCGGAACAGCTGCAAAGGGAATAAAATTCAAAAGACGAAATATACAGAAATTTATTGATTAAATGTTTTTTTTGGTCTCTGTGTGTAGATGGGGGGGGGGGGGGGGGGGGGGGGGGGGGGGGGGGGGGGGGAGAGCGGCTACTTCCGGATTCAGAGTCGAATCCTTCTCATTCAAATTTAATGCTATGGCATTCGTATGGAAAATCTTCTCCATCAAAGTTGGTCTACACCATTTAAAGTTTTCAAAAATCAAAAACCAAGAGTTACAAATTTTTTTTTCCCATGCATCAACTAGGCATAAAACCTACATCCGGAAGTAGCACATTGCATAGATATATCTTTGTTAGGTCTCAAACATTCTAGACCCTTAAAGATCTATTTTTCCATATTTTTGTTAGGCATGAAAATTATTGATCAAACCATTTGAGTATGATTTACACACTTAAAGAAATCTCGCATACCAATTTTTGTTAGGTCCCGAACATTCTAGACCCTTAATCTAAACAACTTGCTTTCTAAGCCGTCACCCATTTGATTTATATGCAAAAAAAATCTTGAAAAGACTTGTTTTTTTAAATTTTAGAAACTTTAAATGAAGTAGAACAAATTTAACAGAGTGGATCGGTCATTTGAAGTGCCAAACAATGGATTTAAATGAGGATTCAAAACAAAAGCTTTCACATTCAAATTCAACAGTATGTCATTTATATGGAAGATCAACTTATTAAAATTCTTTTGCATCATTTAAAATGTCTAAAAACCAAAAATGAAGTATATTTTAGTTTTTGCGCGTGCATCAACTGGGCACAAAATCGACAGTCAAAAGTAACAGTTTGCTTAGATCTATGGTTTTAGGTATACAAATTCTTGATCCAACCATTTAATTATGATCTAAACACTTCATTTCAGACTGTTAAACTAAGCAATTTATTATTTCGGTCATCTATTTTATGTCCACTTTCCTTAAATTATAAAACAAACGTTAACAGAGTGGGTATTTAATATGAATAATCTAATATTGAATTTAAATGGAAAGGATTCACATCCAAATCGATCCAGAAGTCGCTAAATCTGGTGTGTCTCTAAGAAAATCAGAAATTCATACACAAAAAAACTAAAATTTAGGAAGCATCATCCACCCCAGAACAGCTATAAAAAGAGACGAATCAGATTCAACGGCACTCAAACAAATGTATTTTATGTTATGAAGAATTTTTTTTGGAAGATTGACCAAATAAGCACCTAAGTGT
Source organism: Agave tequilana (assembly GCA_038442645.1). Lineage (NCBI taxonomy): Eukaryota > Viridiplantae > Streptophyta > Magnoliopsida > Asparagales > Asparagaceae > Agave > Agave tequilana. The sequence goes on from JAVJIF010020607.1 coordinate 48,831, forward strand.
TTGCATTGATCAAAGTGTAAGTATTAAAGATAAAGAAATGACACCTCCATAGTACGGTTGTTAATGAAGTGAGCTTGTGGATGTTGAGAAAAAACTCTGTTTTTCTCCAGAACTGCACATTTAACACCTACAGAATAGTGAGATAAAAGAACATAAATATCATCTCCAGCTATACTTAGTGACAAATTAAAGAAGCACAAGGGCATGCTCGTCATAAATAGACAACAAAAGAAATTAAAATTAGGAATATTGTATGTTGCAGTGCCCCAGTGAAAGAATAACAGTACAGCTTAAAAGGTTGCAGCTTGAAAGAATAACTGTACAGATCAAGAACTAATGTACCTTCAGTACATGAACGAATGAATAATATACATTGTACAATAAGCAAACCAGATGATGACATTTACTTTAGTGCTGCAGCTCTACATAGGGATCATCAGACCAGGTTATCAAAAGGCCTATATGAACCTAAAATGGTGTTTATCATCACGAAGAAGACAGCAACGAGTTAGACATATTAAATATCAAGGTAATCCGCAGTTTCCATCTGTTTTCTTCATATTTATGGAGGAAAAACCATTTTTGGGCTAACTGCAATTTAAAAGATTGTTGACATAGGTCGTATCAAGAGTGAGTGTACGCGCGCGCGTGTGTTCTTATAATGATGTGGAATAACATGTCTAGGATAATAGTTACTGTCCATCACTTTTGACTCCATAATCTCCATGTAAAGTATAAAAGTGACCATTAAATATTTTTATAAACCTTAACGAACTTGATCCTTAGTTCCCAACAGCATGTAAAGGTTGTAAAACATCCATCTATATATGTAAAAAAGGATGGGTTAAAAATTGGGAGGATTAGAATCTCTTTCATTTTAGTGAACCCGTGCACAGTCAGTTGATTGTTGTCTGCTAATTTTGACAAGATGATAAATTTATCATTATATTCATCATTTGGGATCTGGAGATTAATTGCTTTGGTGTCTGGATGCTCATGCTCAATAATAGTAGAAGAGAAAATGTCAAAGATATTTAAAATTCAACAAGTGCCATCAGAGCAATCAGTAGCATTCTTGAAAATTTCTACACTAGACCGAAAAAGAGAATAATGTAAAGAAGAAAGAAAGCAGAGAGATAACCTAATTTGGTGAGGAGGAAGGAGAGGACGAGACCAACGGGGCCAGCACCGACAATCAGCACCGGCACATGGGGATTACGACGATCGTCAACGCAGTAGCAGAGGAGGATGAGAGGCTGCGATAGCCAGCCATTATTCTTCTCCGCAAGTGAATGGAATGGAGTCCTGTCACGCTCCATCTCGTTAGAAACTTGGCCATCTCCAATCGAAATCGGTCGCCAATGGAAGGGTAATTTCAAGTCACTAGTAAAAAAAGGGACGTTGTCACCAAGTGCACGTTTATTGGAAAGAAAGATTATTGAAATAAGAAATTTCTTTTTCCATAACTTAACAGATAGTTTGCTTGCATCCCATTTAGTAAAGCTTTATAGTTTATATGATGTGACCTTTTGCTCATAATTCCTTTTTTTTTTTCTTTTTGCTAGGACCCTCTTGCTTTTAGTTGTGATCGTTGGGAATTCCACAATCATATTTAATTGCTAATGATCATAAAGTTTGACCAGTTCTTTTATGGTGCTTGAGTGACTCTTGCTCTATAACTAACCCCATTTTTAGTTAAACCGATAACACCTATTAATAATTAAATACAAATTTTACATATAACTACAGGCCTAAAATGGAAGAGTACATGTTCAGTACACTAAGAGGCGGCACTATACACCTAGTCTAACCATTCCTTTAAAACAAAACTTGAAAGAAATTTCTATTTATATAATGTCAAAACTAAGAATAACCATTTGGATGTGAATCATATGCATAAAATGACAAAATTATCTAAACTTAACACCAAGCAGTCTGCATGGAAAATGAAACCTTGTATAATATGATTTTGGCAGTTTATTTTGAGGTTAATATCCCAACTTTACCATTTGAGTCACGTCTTAGTGGTGAAACCTAGTAATATACAAACTTACTGCAATCATTACATATATGTGACTTGTATCGACTGAAAAAGTAGTCTTCAAGTATTCAAAAGTAAAAGCTTGGATCAAGGTAGATCAAAGTGAATTTTAAATTTACTCTTTCGGATTTAATATGAGACTTCATGCCACTTAAGAAAATGGCATTTTCCATCAAAAATGAGAAGACTCGGTTATAAGTCAAACTTTCAAAGAAGCCACTCCAAATACAAAACAAACAACATTGCCTTTATCTCAATACTTGGAGCGGAACATGAATCTTTCTTCACAATTCTACGCTTTAAAGTCCATCTTTATAATTAGCAAGTTGTACTGCCTTAAACCAATAGATTTAGGCCTACCCACTGTTCTAGCTTCTCCATTCAACTACAATCCTATATCTCCCAAATATCTCACTAACTGAATTTTGTTGCACATGACGAAACCATCTTCATTCATGATTACATTCCACAAAAAATCTACATTATGCGATTAGAGAAAATTTCAAGAGCCTCAAATTTTAATCCCACAAACATTAAATATAGAGATCAACCAACCTCACCCAAACTGCCATCTTAAAATCTAGTTTATTGATTCAAATGCAGATAAACAACATACAAGATTGGAAACATGCTATATATTAAAACACAAACCAGAAAGTCTCAAGCTAGTAAATACATAAGACTCGGAAATTTGCTTAGGAGGATTCATGAACTTGTAGTTTCAAATTCCATAATACTTTTGCTGGACTGTAATCTATGGAAAAAGCCTACATGGCAAATAGAGTAGCCTTGAGTGATCTAATATATTGGGCCAAAAATGAAAATGCTTAATCCAGTTCTAATGTGTGTATGAAGAATTTTAGATTCTTCTTCTTCCATATGGATAACTTCACAAACAGAAGAAAAATACTTATGAACAAATAAGCAATAACTTCACAGAAATCAAATAACCACAATGTTGAAACAATTCATTTTCTTCCAAATACTGGTGATGAAATTGGCCCTCCTTGATTGCCTTTCAAGATACGAATAAGTAATACAAACACATTGGAAATTTTCGAATATATGTTTATTAGTCCTTTAACAAGGGAGTAACATTTCGTGCCATGGACTCTCAAGGTTAATAATGTAAGAGTAATACTTTACAGCATTCACCATGGAATTTGGTAAAGAATTTCTAGGAATGTTAAGATAGTAATCGTCAATCCGAGCACCACTAATGAGAAGAAAGTTAATAAGAGCATAGCCAACTGATTAATAAGTTAGGACTTAGGCAATCAAGTTGGCATGCGCATTTGAATTAGGACTTTGGCAAATCTAATGTTGCAACCCTTCACGATTTGTTGAAGATCTCTGCTAACAGCTATTGACAAGCATATTTCTATTAAAAACTGTCTCCTATCATCGCATGATGATTCAATATTTAGTGAGCAAGAGATACGCCAAGCCAGTACCGCTTCCCTCCAAAATTATACCACCATCAATGTGTATAACCGCGACCATTGTCAATTGTTCAATCACATGCACCTAAATTACATCATTCAAAACTAAGGATAAAAATATAATTGGAAAGAGTACAAACAAAAACAATTATAAGACAGTGGCTGAGAATTGCTTTGTTGTGACATTTTGTCGAACAACTTGTAGGAACTACGATAAGAACTCAAATATCCACATTTTGCTTCCACATAACTAAGAAAAGAAAGAAAGAAAGAAAATTAAACTGCAGTAAAAATGGTTCTTTTTTTTTTTTTTTTTGTTGACGAGGGAAGAGGACCACGGCAGCAAGTACGAAAATATACATACCTTTTTATATAGTTTCTACCTTCATCGCTGCTGAATTTTGGGGATCAGATTCGATCTCAGTCTCAGAATTTGGGAATGTTTTGGAGCCGACTAAGGGTTAGGGTTTCTGAGGTCGAAGGATCGGAGCGTGACAGAAGAAACTTTATGAATGAATTCGTTCCACCAATTGTGTGTGTGAGAGAGAGAGAGAGAGACTTTGTGGGCTGAACGAGGCATGTATCATTGGGCTTGGGCTGCGTAAAGACCGAGCTGGGTCACTATGTCGTAGATAAGACGATCGTGGACTGGGGCGGTCCCAAAGCTGTGCTTGTTGGGGAGAACACTTTTTTTTTTTTACAATCAGGCATATACAAAATCAAAGAAAAACAACAAAAAAAAAAAAAAAAAAATCAAAAAGAAACAAAAAAGGGAAAACAGAGATCAGGTAACACCCTCTACCCTCAGAGAGGGGATCAAGTTGACATAAAACAGTCTTGTCGTGTACAGTCAACTCTTTCGAGAAGTCATCGAAGTCCATGCCTTTCTTCTTGTTTTCCCCCAATTTGATTCTTTAAGCATAGATTCGGAGATTTCCGAACATTTACAGTTCAGCGGATCAACAGCCTCCTTGCCTTTCCTTTTCATCATTTGCTTGAGATAAATGTTATCCGTCTCCATCTTGGCTGAAGCCGAAAAAGAGAGAGAGCACTGTCGATGGCAGCTATGATATTGGCCACGACCTCATCGTGAGAAGCAAACTCACAACGTGATTGCTGAGAGAAATGCTCCCTCTTCTTCTGTAGACTTTGATGACTTTTTTCTTTGTTTCTTCTTCGTTGTGTAGATTTTGATGACTCTTTTCTTCGTTTCTTTGCCCCCCGAGACACAGGAAATTCGATAATTTTTCTACAATCAGCCAATGCCAAATTATATAGAAATTCTCAAATGTCGTCCGAAAAGGAATCATTTATTACTTTATTAGCAGGCGACTAATTTTTACCCATATGGATAGCTTCTGAAAGACATTTCGAGACATGCTAAAAGTGGAAAAATATTGAAATTACATTCAAAATACAGAAATTGAATCACATATTTATTTAGAGGAATTTGTATATCAAATGTCATCGAGGGGTCTATCAGATGGCGGTTGATTTCTCTTCCTTCTCATAATTTTTTTGACTCAAAAATCAAGTGTTTTAGAGTCCGCTTGATCAGGTTTCTAATAGTTCAAGGTTTAATAATTTTTAACAATACAATTTTTGTAACTGCTCGATACATGATCAAATGTAATATTCTGTAAATACAAGAGAATGAATTACAATTTATCAAGATTAAATTAAAAAAATTATAAAAAAAGAGAGAGAAACCATCTGACAAGATCCTGACGTGATCCTATCTGACATACATATTCCTCATTTATTTGTTAATTCCTAAGGAAAAGACAAGAATAGAGCTGGCAATCCTGTGAGGAACTGTGAGGCGGGTGCCAAAACTACTGTAAGCCCACGTTCTGAGGCACACGTCCATACATAGTAGTACTAAATATACTAGTTTTTTTTCTTTTCTTTTAATTTAGTATTATAATTATAAAAGTACATGGGCATCATTTTCGCAGTTCTTACTTGTTTTATTTATCCGCCCAAGCCCCTAAGCCCACGTGAAAGCCTGGAGGGGTTGTCGTCATCGTGGGCCCCGCAGGCTTTTGGAGCTGGGCCGCTCGTTCGCGGCAACGGATACCAAAAAACATGAGTGACTGAACATGGCAGTGGCCGTTATGAGATCCAACTGTATTTTAAAAATGTCACCTGTTACCCTCACCCCCCGTGAGCCAAAGCTAATGCCACCACATAGTTCCCGATATTTAACCCAATAAACCAATAAAAAGAATTAAGTTCTTACGCGAAGATTGTGAATTCAAATCACACCATTTGCCAACGGCAGAGATGAGTTTTGAATTGAAATATAAAAGTATGCTCTTGTAGGCTCACTGCATGACAGTAAAGAGGAACTTGTGAAAGCTCGTGGAGAGAACTTCAAAAGTTATTTGCATATGATCAAAATATCAATACTTTGAAATATGGCTTTACTAATATTATGCAAAGAGATGTTTTCTTTTTCTATTGCAGCGGCGGAGTTAGAATTTCAAAGACGGGAGGCATAAAATAGTTTCGTTTACTGCCGACGTCTCTTAAAAAATTAGAGTATTTTTCAGATCAGAACAAAGATATGAATCAAGAGATGATGGCACTCTTTCAGACAGCGCCCCCCCCCCCCCCCCCCCCCCCCGCCGCGCGGCGGCTCCGCCACTGTATCACTGTTTGAAACAAAATTACTAGTTATCCCTGCTGCTATAATGCCACAACCTGGGGGTGCTGGCCGGCCAGTCCGGCTGATGTGAATCAACTGGGCCTCAATATGGTAAGTTGTCCAACACCCCATTGTATCATTGTATCAGGTTGAGAAAATATAATGGCCGCCCCCACCAATTCACACAGACTCTCTCACAGCACTTACAAAAAAAAGAGTGGGCCCCACAGCTATTTAAATAAAACATCATGTTTTTCTATAAGTGGAGCATATAATATTTATAACCCTTTTATGAGTCAAAAGTTTATCATTTATCATATAATGTCTCATCATAAAATCAAGTTTTTTTATAAAATTAAATTCAAAACAAAGCTATAAGTAAAAAAAATGATTATAGAAAAAGCCAGCAAAGTAAGGGGTGTGTGTACCCACATGGGCATTGTGCATAGCGGAGATCCGACCCAAATTCAATAAACCAGTCAGTTATTCCGAGAGTATGTATATCCTCCAGCTGCTCTGCGCACAGAAATAGTTTAACCTTTCCCCTGTCCTCTTGCTCAAAAGATGCCTCTTTTCAGATGTAAAAAAGTTTTACCATTCCCGATGTGGGATTATTCCTCCTTTTGAGTTTTTAACATCCAACTTTGGATTTACTCCCAAACCCTCTCTTTTAATATTTTTCAGATAGCAATGCATGTTTGTTTTTTGTTTTTTTTTTGGTTTCAGGGAACTGTGTCTCTGTTCCCCTTGCTAGCCAGTGCTGGTAGCTCCCTTTTAGATAGATCTTGAGAGTCCTCCTCCTCTTCTCTTTCTTCTGATGTCAAAGAGCAATGGAGCTGTAATCTATGGCTTTAATCTGCAGCCAAAGGTGAGTTCATGAGCCTATCCTTTGAATTTTACAATGAGAAGTTGTTGTATTCAGTAGCTTTTGGGTCAGAGAAAGCAGAAGAAAAAAGAAGAGTATAATCCATTTGGGTTTCGGAGTTGAGACTTTTACATCATTATAGAGTTCATTTTCAACTGAGTAATTGTATCTGTTCCATTAGAGTGATAGAGGGGAAGCTATTTTTCTACTCTTAGTCTAATTGTACTTGGGATTAGTTAGAAATATGAGGCCAATGGATGATAAGGGTTGTTACAATCACAACTTGGCACAAGCAAACCAAACTAGCAACACCTCGTACAATTTTGAGTTCCACAAGGCAACTGGCACAAACAAGAAAGTCATAGGATCTCGGTCGAAACCGACTCCCTCGAAGTGGGATGATGCCCAGAAATGGCTTGTCGGGTTGTCGGGAGGGGGAAATCACAGTCACGGGAAGAACAAGCCCCGGAATTCGAATGCCGATGACCGGAGGCTCCTGAACTCGGCGTCTCAGAGGGGGAGGGAGTCTACTAGTAGTATCGATGTCGGTTTGTATGAGGACATTGCATTGGCGATTGGTAGGAGCAATATGCAAGATGAAGGGGAAACCAAGAAGATTGATGGTAATGAATCAATGTGGAGGATGAGTAAACCAGTGGAGGAATCGCCGTTGGAGGTTCAATCTGTTTGTTTGAGAGATGTGGGTACTGAAATGACACCTATAGCGAGCCAAGAGCCTTCGAGGACCGGGACTCCAATTAGAGCGACGACCCCTGCGTTGACGAGTCCGATTGATTCAAGGTGTTCGAGCCCAGGGAGAGGCCGGCAGGGAGTTCAGGCCAGTGACAGCTACCAAATTGGTGTGAAGCATTCGGAGAGGAAGAATGAGATGGTACTTTTTGGTGGGGGAATGGTAACGGGTGGTCTAATAACAGAGGGGAAGGGGATGGAATTGACGGTCGCAGGGTGGCGGCGAGCAATGATGCCATGCAAATTAAGGTTCCCAGTTCTCTGGAGACTCGAGCGTTGGCGTGGGATGAGGCCGAGCGAGCTAAATACATGGCAAGGTATCTTGATCATCAACTGCTTTCATTTATGAATGCCAAGCCTTTAACATGAACCATACTAAGCTTGCTATTATATCTATCTCTACTCCTATAATACAAACCCTTGGGGGTTTTCCAATTTGCAATTGAGTTCTGTTTCACTTCGTCTCACAGCTAGTCTCAGGTCTTAAGAAAGATACTAAAAAGTTCTAAATTGCTATTAAAATTGTTTAAAATGTATTATGTTGGAGAGTGTAAGTCTTATTGTTTAGTGCGTTATTTGGAGAGTTTCGAGTCATATTATTTGTTCAACAGGCTATGATTTGATTAATTCACATTTATAGGAATATGATTTGAAATTAAATGATTAAGTTGGTATCTCTTTTGATTTAAGTCATTTGTACTCTTCGTTATTCAATATCTTCTAATATTTATACCGAATCTCAGTTAAATTCATCGGATAGAGAAAAGTTTGAAATTTAGTTGGTTGAATCCTTCTCTAGTTGTCTCTAACTGAAAACGCTACCATATGAAAGAACTGGAAATCATGTAATGCATTCAAACGTCTGATGGTTGTTAAAACTTTTCTTAAATGTATCTTTTGACCAGAACTTTTAGAAGAACAAAAGATGTGTAAAAATCCTATTATAAGTCATGAGCCTGGACTCTGGTTTTCTTTCTCTGAACAGTGAAACTGCACATTTCCATTGCACAGGCTCTTAACTGTCAGCTCCAACTGTTCTCTGTTTAACCCCATCTCTTTACTAGAAGTTCAGCATTTGACAAGCTTGAATTATCTTCCAATGGTGTGAACTATCATGAGAATCTTTAAGCAAACAAGTTCGATATATTATCCTCTGTATTAGAAATAATGTCCCTCAACCTGTTAGTCGTAGTGATAAAAAGCTTCTTATAAAACAAATATTCTTTATTAGATTTCATTAGAAAATAGAAATGTTCTGATGAACAGTTGTGCTTTATTTTTACAGGTACAAGCGTGAAGAGGTGAAGATACAAGCATGGGAAAATCATGAGAAAAGGAAAGCTGAAATGGAGATGAAGAGGATAGAGGTACAAATCACATAAGCAATTTTTTTCCCAGTTATTGTCAAGTTTTCATCATATAATCACCTAAACTGCTAGCCTGTATTATGTTCCTATTCAGCCACTAGGTTTTAGTCGAGCCCCATATCACCAGGTTCACTCAATTGCATTCCATATCAGGATTCCATTCCGGATAATATTGGAAAACAACGACAAGCATAAAATGATTTGATTCCTCTAGAGGTTTGATTGAGAAAGAACATGACCATTAGCATATATGCCTTGATGAAAACCTACACCAACATCTTTACTGCCTTAATAGAGCTAAGTAAAGAAAAGTTGTCATGCGGATAGCCCCAACAAAATTGGAATATAGGCCTAAGTATAATCTTCTATTTATTCCTTCCATTTATTTAAAAATATGAGAACTTCCTTGCTTGAGAAAGAGTATTGCCATACTAAACTTTTATGCATTGCAAAGTTAATTTAGTCACCAACAAAGCCAAAAATAGGCTGCCCTTTTAGAAAACCCTAGTATAACATCGCCAATTGTGGAAGGATCAGGGCTAAAGGAAAAAAAAAGCGAAAACTAAGATAGTCGATGTCACACCAAACATGCCGGTGGTACTTGAAGAAAAGACATGAATTTGGAGTATTTCTCATTTACTGGAGGAACATAGAAGACCTGAAACTAACCTGTGTCACCAAAAAAAAAATCACACGCCCACACACCGGCACCCACGAGGTTTGGTCATTGTTTGTCATAAAAAGTCATAACGTCTATGTCAGGTTTATTTGGGAACCAAACAATTTGAACTAGACACTAACCTCAATTTTGTTTTTGGAATTAGAGAAATCAAATCACTATGCCAGTCAATTCAAATATTTTATAACCCTTTTTATTTTTTGTTGTTTGGTCTGTGTTTGGATAGTTCGGAAAGACCAGAAGAAGGGCTTGCTCAAAGTTGTATGCTCTAAATCTGAGACTAGTTCTTGTTGGATACAAAAGAAGCAAAGGTTCTTTTGAGTTGTCTAGGTCCTAAATCAGGTTTTAATTATTTTCTCCCCTCGTTCGATATGGCATGTGCCTGATTTAGAAAAAATGAGTTGTATCAACTGATGTAGCAGCCTTTTTCTGTGTTGAGCATATATATAACAATGATTTGGATAATAAAAGGCTAATCATATTATCTTGAAATTCAACCTAAATTCTATCTTTGCATATCGAGGTCTTCTCCAAATGTTTTGAGATGTATGTGGCCCATATATCTTTTGCATCCAAGATGTATGTGTATGAATTATGAACTGGCAACTAGCAGGTTTCAGCTAAACTCATAATATATGGTGGCTCCTATACTCTCTATACTTGAAGTTACCTTTCAGCATGGATGATTTCAGACACATACACGCGTGTTGTGCACGGGATGTACACATCAATTTGAATGGGAGTGTACATTAGGCTATAGGTGCCAAGACGGTGCAACTGTTGTCCTAATTCTGAGGTAAAATGTATGTTAGCAGAAAAATCTAGCCATACTCACAACTGACTCTCATTTAGGTGAAAGCTGAGAGAATGAAATCTCGGGCTCAGGAAAAGCTGGCAAACAAATTGGCAGCAACGAGGAGAATAGCTGAAGAGAAGCGAGCGAATGCTGAAGCCAAACTGAACGAGCAAGCTGCAAGAACTGCAGAGAGAGCAGATTACATTAGAAGGACAGGTCACTTGCCATTCAACTTTAATATCTCGATCAAGCTGCCTTCGTTGTGTGGATAAGGACAATCTCGCATGCCTTTTTTAGCTTCTAAATCTTTTAGTTGTGTTCTAATGATATTTTTTACCTTCTATTTTTGTTTTTTTTTCCTGTTTAGCAGTGTTGTGAGTGACTTAGAGGTGTGGGGTTGTATTTCATTTTTTGACGATTTGTGTTTTCTTTTTTGTTAATACTGATTTCACCATGATACTAATGTGTGATTGAGACAGAATAGTTGGTGAACTAAATCCTATTTCACTGGATCAGATATATGTGTGCATTTGTCTAAAGCTGAAATGATTTTTGATCTTTATGTGAGACCGCGGAGTTGCAATTTAATGAACCTCAGAAATCATAGAATTGACTCACATAGATAGACAGCAGCAAGAACATGCTTCATTCAACAGTGTGATACTGATACAAGGAGGACATGTCATTAGTCCGTGAGCATCAAAAGTTCACGTTATATTAAATCGAGATAAAGATAACCTCAAGTGGTGTTGCACGTTTTAGCTCAAAAAGTCACAAGTGGTGTTGTGATCAAACTAACTACACCTTTTATCTTACAAGTTATAAAGGCAAGATGGACTACTGTAGCATTATTTACAGCACATTTACTGCAATTTATGGCGTTTGAAAAAGCCATGAAAATGTAATCAATGAAGGCCATGACAAAAAGGACACAACAGAACTGAGGATGTCATCAATGAAAAGCATCAGCAGAGCTATCTGCCCACTAATTATTGCAAAGCTGGATTAGGAGTAAGGACTCTTTAACAATTGTCAACAAATGATTAGTTACAAAAACATAATGATGTGAACTGCAACAATTTAAACCATTTCTCAGTACTGAAAGAAAACCTTGCTCATCTCCCCAGAGAATCATGTGATTTGCATAGTAACGGCCCAAAGACAAAGTTTATCTTTAAGAAAATAAAGAAATCCAAACCCGCAGTAAGACAATGCCCTAAAATTGAACTGTACATGATACATTGTTGCATGATTTTACAAGCGCGACAAATGCTGAGCTGCACTCCAACAGGTGGTTTAAATACATAAATAAGCAGATACCTTCCACCCTGCTGCATTCACTTGTTGAGTCGGAAGCTATTTTACAGCGGAAATCCGGCTGAATGTGGAATTTTCCAAAACCAACTATGAGCCAACACTAGGAATTTTATCGAATTATGATATTATTCACCAAGATGATTCGTCTGGGTTGCGTACCGGATACTGAACACCCTTAAACGGCTCTGAGAACCTTAAATCAGCTGGCCCCGGACCCAAGATACCTTTTACCTGGTTGAGAGGACGGTCCAGGTGCACAGTGTCTGCATGCCCATTCCTTTCTTCATCCATGGATGACGGTTGATGCCCCAAACTCTCTAGCCATTCAGTCTGCTGATTCACCAGAGAGACCAGAAGGGTCAAAATTTAAGTAGGATTGAGAGAATGAAATGAAAGTCTGACTAGATAATTAGGAAACACTTGCCTCTTCATACATTTGATCTCCCTCAGGCAACAAAGGAGTAAAAATTGGGGGAGCCATATCTGGATCAGGCTTTTGAAATACAAAAGTAGCATACAAACCTGCAGAAGGTTGATGGTATAGTTAGTACACCACACTGCTGACATGAAATCATGAGCAAGAATGTGAAACAAAATTACATAACCTAGCACATCAAACGCTCGAGCTAGAAGCCTTCCTCGAGGATCCATAAAATGTGGGCCATAACTGTGGAGTATTCCTGCAAATTGTGCTCTTTGACCAAACTCAAGTACCTCAGGTTAGCTGGAGCTGAAATGCACAGCTAAAAATAGCAAAAGTTTTCAAAGTTCCTTTTATAGCAGGAATATAAAAAAAACATGGGATATTCAAATTTAAGATCTCCTTTCTTAACCTCTATATTTAGGGCCTGCATCAATCATCATAAAATCTTTTGTTGCTAAACCAAGCCCAGAAGAACAGAATCAGTCATATTATTATTTTTTTTAATTTACGAAATATGAATATAGGAAAATCTTACCTATTATCATCATAAAATTCAGTCAAGTTCTGTATCTCCACGAATTCCAATCCAGCTTCTCTAGCCAGCCTGATTTACTACATTGCTTTCAGTGCTAAACTCAGTAAATAACTCTTTTTGGTGAAATTAAAAAACAAGCACTGAGTAACAAAGTGTAACCTGATTAAGCTTGGAAAATGCACCAAGCATTGAGTTTCAGAAGTGACATCCTCAAAAAATTTCAGCTGATATTTCTTTCCAAATAAAGGGAATCTGAAAATACATATGTACATCGAGGCTGAGAAGGTAAGCAAGGTATTCATAAAGCTAGCATTTAACAAGAAATTAGAGTAAACTTTAGCTCGCTCAAATGTTCATTGTCCATACTTTTCTTCCTCAACCTCAAAAGTAATGACATAGTTTTCAAATCTAATACAGTTTGGAACCGCATTCGGCTTCAATCCCTTGTTGTGTGCAGCTTCAACAATCTTCTGGTACTTTGTCCTGAAGGTTATCAAGAATTGTAGCATGCAAATAATCAACTGTAAATTTGACAGATAATAAATGCTAGGTAATAAACTCTTTGAAGGGAACTTAAATAGAGGATGGCTGCACTGTTTACAACTGAAATAGAAAGATAAACTCATATAGGTGCCCGTCTTCCTTTCCCTACAAGTCCACTCAAGTGCAAAGAAAAAAAGAATCAGCATTGAGTGCCAAGAGGTATCAATGCAAGGTGGGGGAAGCTCTAGTCAACTAAACACAGCAAGATTAGAATAAGGGATCAATTACCCACATATACAATATTGTCTTCAACAACGTAATTAACGAGAATTTGATGTTTGCATGAGAAAAATCAACCTGTAGACCCTTTGATGTTAAACGGTGACGTGTGTGTGGGAAATTAGCAATAAAACACTAAATCACGCTTCATCAACGTGAAACGATCGTTGGTAGGAAAAGATTAAAAAACTAATAATCCAGATGGATGTTGTAGAGAAATAGAAAACCCTAAAAGATGATTGTATTAGATAAAAGAGAATTACAAGATATATATATATATATATATATATATATATATATATATATATATATATATAGAAGACAAGGAGGGTAAATGGGTAAATATGGTAATAACCCAATAACCCAAATACTAATAACTTAACACTCCTCAAGCTGAAGCATATACATCTAACATGCTCAGCTTGTTACAAAGATTTGAATACACCTGAAATGAGGCAGCTTTGGTAAGTAAATTAGCTAACAGCTTCGAAAATGGTGTGAACTAAAACATAACGCCTTTCTTGGTCCAAGCATCTCTAACAATGTGACAGTCAATCTCAATGTGTTTGGTCCTTTCATGAAACACTAGATTCTGAGCAATATAGATGGCAGATTGATTATCACAATGCATAGGCATTGTTACATGCTGTCTAAAATCAAGCTCCATCAGTAAATTTTTTAATCACCATCTCGCATATTGTATGACTCATAGCTCTATACCCAGTTTCAGCACTTGAGCGAGACACATCTTGCTTCTTGCTCCTCCAAGTCACTAGATTTTCTCCAACAAAGGTGCAATAGCCAGTAGTAGACTTCATATCCCCTCGATCACCAGCATATTCTGAATCAGAGTATCCAAAAATGTGTGCATGTCCATGTTTCCTATACACCAACCCTTTTCCTGACAATTCTTGATATAAACTAGAACACTCATCACAGCTAACCAATGGGTCTCACTGTGCTAATGCATGAATCTACTCAGAACTCCTACAACAAAAGTTATATCTTGGCCTAGTCACCGTAAGATAGATCAGCTTCTCAATCAATTTCCTATATCTCCCTGCATCATCAAGTGTGTAACTGTCATAAAATCATAAATCCACATTGGCTTCCATTTGTTTATTAACAGGCTTGTATCTCAAAAATCACGGTTTCTCCAGAAGGTCCAGAACATACTTTATCTGAGAAAGTACATTATGCTCTTGATATGTAACTTCAATTCTCAAAAAGTATTTTGGACGTCCTATGTCCTTGGTCACAAAATGACGCATGAAATACATCTTAGTCTCCACTATTCCAGCTGAGTCGCTACCAGTCAGTAAAATGTTATCAACATAAACAGTCAGAACTACAATGCCAAACCTTGTGCGCCGAACGAAGACAGAGTGATATGAATGACATCTGCAAAAGTCAACACCAGAAATGTTAAGACTGAACTTCTCAAACCACGCCCTTGGACTCTGTTTGAGTCCATATATAGCCTTCTTTAGAAGACAGACTTTAGTCTCCCCCTGAGCAACATAACCTGGTGATTGCTCCATATAAACTTCCTCCTAAAAACCCCCATATAAGAAGGCGTTCTTGACAGCCATCAGAAACAATGACCATAACAAGTTAACAGCAATAGAGAACAGAATTCTGATAGAGTTCATTCTGACAACTGGCTAGAACGTCTCAAAATAGTCGATGCCATATGTCTTGAGTATAACCTTTGGCCATGAGTCTGGCCTTATATCTATCTACAGATCCATCTGGGCGATACTTTAAAGCAAAGACCCAGCGACAACCAACAACCACTGCATCTGTTGGTGCTGAAACCAACTCTCAAGTTCCTCTAGAAGCAAGAGCTTCCATCTCCTCATCCATAGCCTGTTTCCAGGCAGGTACCAATAAATCCTTTGTATAACACTTGGGTACAGACTCAGAAAATAAAAAGAGCAAACTGACGAAAAGTGGGGCTTAGGTGATCACAAGAGACGAAATTCGAAATAAGGTGATCAGTGCAAGATCGTTTACCTTTTCGAACAACAATAGAAATATCAAGATCAGAGGGAGAAGCTGATTGTGGAGGAGGAGAACCGTCTACCGAAGAGGAATTAGTCGGAATTAGTTCGGAGGAAGAAAGCTTTGGACAATGAGTGTAGACATATCTGAAATCCCGGACTAGCTTTGATGCAAGTGGATCTGTAGCTTCTGCTGGGGCACTGGCGAAGCAATAGTAGAAGCAGGTATAGGCAATGGCACGGACAGTGAAGGAGGAACAGTCTCAGATATGCTGACAAGAACAAGTATAGAGAAATATGGAACAGACTTAAAGAATATCACATTAGCAGATACCAAATTCTTCTAGGTGGAGAGATTATAGCACCGGTATTCTTTTTGTTTTCTAGAATACCTAACAAAGACACACTTTATATATCTAGGAGATAGCTTATCTTGCCCAGGAGACAAGTCCCGAACAAAACAAGTGCATCAAAAAACACGCGGAGTCACGAAGAAGGGGGTTTTGTCAGCAAAGAGACAAGAAAATGGAGAACTTTTATTGAGAACAAAAGAAGCATCCTATTAATTAGATAATAAGCACTTAACACGGCATCAGATCATAAATATTTCGGAACACTCATATTGATCATTAAGATTCTAGCAACATCTAGAATATGTTTATGTTTTCTTTCAGCAACTCTATTTTGTTGGGATGTATGAGAACAAGAAGTCTGATGAATAATTTCATTTTTGGAACAAAAACTAGAAACATCCTTTTTATATACTCCAAGGCATTATCAGTATGAAGCACACAAATGAAAGTAAAAAAAAGTGATTTTTTTATTTCATTAAAGAAAGAATCAATTACGCTTGACACTTCTCACTTCTGACCTCTCTTTTAGGAGATACGATCACGTAATACGAGAGAAGTCATCAACAAAGAACAGAAAATATCTAAAACCCTTAATAGAGAGCACACGACTAGGACCCCCAACATCATAGTAGACCAACTCAAAAGCAGAACTATTATGACTATTAACTCAACTCTGAAAGGTAGCACGATAATGCTTACCTAACTCATAAAACTCACAACCTAAAGAAGAAATAGAAGACTAAACAAGAATCACAGACCGCATTTTTTGTACAGAAGGATGACCCAAGCGTCAGTGCGACAGTAAAACCAGATCATGCTGACCTGCAACTAAGCCCGTAGGGGTCATTCGATCATCCAAATAGTATATGCCTGCTCGTTCATGCCCCAAACCAATCCTCCTCCCAGTCAACAAGTCCTGAAACACATAATGAGAAGGAAAAAATGTTACTTTGCAGTATTTTATTTAGTAAGCTGATTGATAGACAAGAGACTAATAGAAAATCATGGAATATAAAAGACATCAGTAAGGGTCAAAAATAGAGTAGCCTGAACTACCCAATTGCCTAGTACAGGTGAATGGGTACCGTCAGCAATTTTAACAGAGGGGTGGGCAGTGAACATATTTAAAAAAACAAACTTTTGTGTAATACCTCCATGTGGAATGAAGCACCAAAGTCTAATATTCAGGACTTTTAAGGAAAGATAGTATAGTCGTGCATATTTGAAGCAGATGCATGAGTTCGCTGAAAGATTGTTCTGAGAGAGCTCTAACTGTTGAAGTCGATCATACTCTTGCGTCAGTACAACAGTGGAAGATCCAGGAAGAGTGGAGGAAGTGGATGAATAGTCCTGATGGGTGCTATACGGAGCATAAGAACCAGACTAAGTTAGATGTGTCCACTCAGGACGACCAAATTTCTCCCAGCACTTCTCGGAGATGTGATTACTGCGTCCACAATGTCTGCATTGTCGGGGTCCTTTCTAAAAGGCACTCTGTCTGCCTCCATACGAGCCACGTCCACCTCGAACAAATTCATGTCCTCGTCCTCCAAAATCGCGACTACGATCACGACCTCTGTCACGTCCAGAAATCATGGCAGACTGCTCAATGGATGGTGCAGAGGAAACAACAGCTCCAGTAGATACTCGCATAACTCTTGAGAAAGTGACAGTTAACGTGAAAATACTATCCTCTCCTAGAATCTGACCTCGCATCTGAGATTGTAATGAAGGGCTCAAGCTAGATAGAAACTTTGACAGTGCGAGATCCTGACGATACCCCCTCAGTGTTGCCGCATCAGTAACAGGAGGTTGATGCATCTCTAACTCATCAATAAGACCTTTGAGTTCGCCATAAAATTCAGGCACAGATTTGTCTCCCTGTTTGAGCTCAAACAAGCGCTCATTAGATCTCAAACACCCTTGAGAGATTCTTCTTAATGCCATACAACACCTTTAGTGTATCTCACATGTTCTTCACAGTAGTCAGTAACATGACACTACAGCTAATCTTCTCCTCCAGACTGTTGAGAAGTCATATCATTATAAAATAATCTCCAGTAAGCCAGGTCATATAAGTAGGATCTGAAGTAGCAGGTAGTTCTTGAAGGAGGTGAGCTAATTTGTTTTGAGCATCAATAAATATACGGAACGCCTGCACCCATAACAAGTAGCTAATCCATTCAACTTTACCATAGTACCCAACATTATCTTGGGAATAGAAGTCTCAACCATCAGAGAGAAAAGATCATAGTAGAGGAGGACTTATAGTTTCAGACATAGTAGCCAGTAGATAGATCACCAGAAATCAGAAGTAGTAGCAGGAAATAGCCAGTAAGTAAGAGAATCAAGCAACTTAGTTAACATATAGAGGCATAGACAGTCAGAATTGCATCAAGAAAATATATCTCAGCCTTGAAATGGCCAGATCAGATGTAAAAATCTGAATTTTAAGCAGTAAACATATCAGATCTCACCAAAAAAGTCTTGTAGAGCATCCAAATATCCAGATCAGATATCAAAAACTGATTTTAAAAGCAGTTAACAGATCAGATCTCACCAAAAAAGACTTGTAGAGCATCCAAATAGCCAGATCAAATGTAAAAAACTGATTTTTTTAGTAGTTATGGCCTGTTTCAGACCTCTAGAGAAGGCAGGAGGAGGGCGTCACCTTTTTTTAGGGTTTGGAAAGGGGTGGCACTTAGAGGGAGGGGCGGCACCAATCTGGTGACTTGGGGAAGTGAACGGCGCCTGAAGGAAGAGATGGCGACACTTGGAGGATGGGCGGGACCTCTTTTAGGGTTTGGAGGACATGGAGGAAATGTATAGAGAGGTAGGAGAGTGATGTTTGAAGAGAGAGATTTTGAGAAGGTGGTGAATTTTAGGGTTAGGGTTTAACTTGACTCTGATACCATGTAGAGAAATAGAAAACCCTAAAAGATGATTGTATTAGATAAAAAAGAGTTACAAGATATATATAGAAGACAATAGGGTAAATGGGTAAATATGGGTAATAACCCAAATACTAATAACTTAACAAATGTAAAATAACATGCATAGATTAATTCAATTTCAATCATAAATCAATTAAAGATTATAAGTTATGCAAGCAAAAGATTCTATGATCAGTATCAAACATATTGAATTAAAGACAAGCAGAATTACACAATCTCATTTTTGATGGACAGCAGTTAACTTGATAAAATATCAGAGATTAATTATCAGACTCGAAATAACCGATGAGTTAGAAACGTACCTACTGAGAATCATGTTAACCTCAGTGTCCTGTGATGACTGTAGATGATGTGTAGCACTCTTCTTCACGAACTCAACGCTTCAAACATGCGTGATTTGGACTTTGGATGAGAGAGATACAGTCCGAACAAGGGAGGTAACTGCGGCAGAATTATGCTCGCTCAAATAGATAATTTGCTGGCTGTTTGTAGCGCAGAAGGCTATTTTTCTGGGCTTCAGTAGTGAGAAGAGATGTGTGAGAGGATTAGAGGCGATTGTGTCGAGACTTTTGAAGTTTGTCGACGAAGGTGTTGAGTTGAGAGAAGGAAAAAAATTTAACGTGGAGATAAAGAGAGATGAATAAAGAGACAGATAAATCAATTATGGCATCCTACAATAATTGAGTCTAATAGGGCATCCCACCACTAATAAAGAAGAAGAATGAGAAATTCGTATTAAACTTAACTGAGAGTCAAAACTTTCATTATTGTTGTATATTGAAAAAGTAAATACATGGGGCTTTTATATAGGCTACAAAATTGTACTCCTACTTCTATTTGGATTATATAATTGAACTCCTAAAAGAAACCAAAAGTCTAAAAGAAAGAAATATATGAAAAGAAAACCTACATGAAAAGAAAAACTAGAAATCTTACTACAATTCTGATTACTAAAAACCAAAAATAAAGAAATAGAAACTAGTAATCCTAGTACTATTAGAACTCCTGGATCCACGTCGAGTTGGCGCGTCTTCTCTAACGATGATAGATACACTAAGTTTTTGTTCTGTTGTTCGCATCATTCTCCTCGAGTTGGAGAGAGCTTTGACTCCGTCGAGTCAGAAATGATCTCATCTTGCTTCAACATGTTGGGATTAATCTATTGTAGTGTACTTTGGTCTTTTCATGAGTTATCATTCAGTGCACTTCCTTTCCATCGAACCAAATACTTACGAGTCATGATAACTTCATCATCCAAAATTTTATCAATCTGATCCATTGTATTGGGTAAATATTTGGAATTAGGGGAAAGGAGAATCTCTCAAAATAGGCTCACGGGATGGCTCAAAAAGAAAATTGTTAGGGTTAAAATCAAAACCTTTATAATCCACTAGATTTTCAATATTGAAAATAAAACTGATACCAAAATCTATAACATAAACATTACAATTTATTTCTTTAGATTTGAAACAGATCAATACTAAAACCATGTAAAACATCTCCAACATTAAAAGTTTTAAATAATTTTCTAATATCAATTAACATCTCGTAGTTGGCATTGTGTTGAGCAATTTTATCCATAACTTTCTTGTGTAAATCGTGATGTGATTTCACGTGCACATTGATGCAAAAGATGATAATGCGAACTTATGAACGACTTCAGTTAAACAATCGATTAGGGGTTAAAAGCAGTGGAGAATTCTAGTTTCGTGCCTAACATGTACCACATAGTTCTCCAAAGGTAGAGATGAAAATCGATTGGGACTAGACACGATTATAGAACTCTTATGGTTGTAGACTTGAACCATGGTACATTGAACGTGTGAGAGTGGAGTAAAGACTTTAATCCATCATTTTTGAATATCTCAAAGAATACTGCATTGGTGCAGCTTTCATTGTCCAAATGACTCTATACTTCTTGTATTCTATTTGTGACAAGGGAGTGCTAACAATGGGGAAGTAAGTCAAAATTGCGTCCCTAATACAGTTGGATGTAATATCTTTAGGAAAGACGTCAACAAATTTCATAATCACACTGGTGACTTTGAGATGAATAAGAATATTGTCTTTTGGGACATCGATGATCTTCGTAATTACTGAAGTAAGTTCAGGAAAAATCGAGATACTGGACTCTATAATGTCATCATCAAATGCTTCTTCATTGTCGTCATCGGTGAGGTCATCTAAGTCTTTATCAACATTAGAGTCTATGTATGAGTAATATGTAAACTCATCAGAATCAGATTCAATTCCGGCTGAGTGTCACATATTGGTGATGTTTGTCTTGAGACTCATTTGGGACATCACTAAACTCTGTTATAACGGGGGTGGTTACCGATGAATAGTGTTATCTGACTCAGGGGTTGCAGTGGGAACTCTATTAATAATGATAACCCTAAAGATATTGGTGCATTTGTCAACTATATGTCCATAACCTTGACACTTATCACATTTAACAAGGGGAGACTTCTTTTTGGAGTCTTTCTTTCTATTATCTATTTCGACATTCTTGTCCTTAACATCAGTCTTGAGTGGAGGTGGTAGGGTATTAGACTTATGAGGTTGCATTGAATGTTTATGTTCTTGATTAAGAACCTAGACCAGAGCACCAACTCTTAGATCATCAAGTGTTACTGTCAGTTGAGCTATTATGTCATCAAGTGTCATTGTCGGCTGAGAATCCATCGAGGTAATGAAGAATTTGGTAGACTCCTAAAATATATGGGCGACCTCTATGTTATCATGTAATGTATGAGTCCTAATATGAATGCAAATCTAAACTAATTTTTATTTTGTTTTGTTGGTATTTTTTTTAAATTGTCAAATTAATCTAACTCTAATCTTACCAGTCTAATTGGCCAGATTAGCGTAACTCAGGTGAGATTTTTTTTGCTCTTAGCGTTCCTTAATTACAGAACCACGTTGAGTATCCTTCTTAGTTAAATACTAATCGTGCAGAATTTCAGGGAAGAATTTACCCTACAATGATTCCTAAATTACACTAATTTTTTGGGATTTTAAATAAAATTTAAACTAGATCAAGAAAGCGAGTAAATGTGATTAATATGCAAATCCTACCTAACTATACTCTAATACCAAACGAATGTGAAACGGTGATGTACGTGTGAAAAATCAGCAATAAAACACTCAATCACGCTTTACCAGCATGAAATGATCGTTAGTAGAAAAAAATAAAAAAACTAATGATGCAAATGGATGTAAAATAACATGTGTAGATTAATCTAATTTCAATCATAAATCAATTAAAGATAATAATTTACGCAAGCAAAAAAATTTACGATCAATATCAAAGATATTGAATTAAAAACAAGCAAAATTACACAATCTTACTTTTTGTGGACAACAATTAAGTCGATAAAATATCAGAGATTAATTATCAGACTCGAAATAATCGATATGAGTTAAAAACGTACCCACTGAGGATCACGTTGACCTCAGTGCCATGTGATAACTGTAGATGTGTAGTACTCTTCTTCACGAACACAACGCTTCAAACCATGCGTGATTTGAACTCCGGTGAGAGAGAGATACAGTCCGAACAAGGGAGGTCGCTTTCTGCTCGTGCAAATAGGTGATTTGCTGACTATTTATGGCACAAGAGGCTATTTTCTGGGCTTCAACAATGAGAGGAGATGCGTGAGAGAATTGGAGGCGGTTGTGGCGAGGCTTTTGAAGTTTGTCGATAAGGCGTTGAGTTTAGAGAAAGAAAAAATTTACGTGGAGATAAAGAGAGATGAACAGAAAGACAGATAAATCAATTACGACATCCAACCAATAATTGAGTCTAATAGAGCATCCCACCACTAATAAACAAAAGGATTGAAAATTTTGTATTAAACTCAATTAGGAGTAAAAGCTTTCATTGCTTGTTGCATATTGAAAAAGTAAATACATGGGGCCTTTATATAGGCTACAAAATTGTACTCCTACTTCTATTTGGATTACATAATCAAACTACTAAAAGAATCAAAAGTCTAAAAGAAAAAAATATATGAAAAAAAACCTACATGAAAAGAAAACCAGAAATTTTACTACAATTCTAATTATTAAAATCAAAAATTAAGAAATAGAAGCTAGTAATCTTTATAGTACTAGAACTAATGGATCAATGTCGAGTTAGAGCGTCTTCTCCAACGATGATAGATACACCAATTTTCGTTTCGTTGTCCGCATCACCCTTCTAGTGGTGAGAGATCAGACCCGCAGATTCAGTCCTGACACATTTTTTTTTAGCAATGTTGCTTCCTTCCTGCAAGGGTGAAATGCCTATCCAAATAGATGACATGCAATTAAGTGGATAAAGTACTAAACATTTATATCAAATTAGAAGATAAACTGTTTGAATGCAAGGGACCAGTATGAACTACTAGGTCACAGCACCAAAACTAAGAAATCAGTGTCTTTTCCGGTGTAACCCCACCTTGAGCAGATTTTCAAGGGCTCTGGCATAATTACTTTTGACACTCATCATTACACTATCGTACATGTCCTTGACAGCTTCAACTTATCCATCATCCTCTCTTCTCTCACATCCTAAAAACTTCAGTGCCTTGGTAGTTCACCATATGTCTTCTCCCATTTTACTCAGTTTCCTACTATCTGTCTCATACCTTCACACATGGCTAATAATCTATAATCAACAGTTGATTGCGAATTATTGTTCTTACAGAAAGTACCAGAATATTTTTCAATTAGTACTTCAATGTTTTAAGTATCTAAAATACCTACTGTTTTCATTATTTAAGATACCTAAATTGGAAGTCTGTTTAGCCGTCTACCTGTTTTGCATCCTTTCAAAGCTCCCATCGTATCCTAATAATTTCCTACCAAGGCACTAAAGAACTGAGGCAACCTCATCCGTGAATCAAGCTATGAAGGCTATAGTGGGAAAAGAATTATTCATTGTAATTGATATTTGAAAATAAAGATACGAACAAATGGGAGCAGACGCGGGTTTGGTGGTGGTAGTGTTTGGGTGGGTGACTGTGTGTCCACGAATGTGGGGGTGGAAGAAGAAAGGGAAGGTGGTAAACTGTATGATCAAGTGAGGCCCTGAGGGTCTGCATTACATAGTAAATGGGATAACATGATAACATTATTCCTCTGACTCAAACAATTCGTTTCCATCTAAAAGCTGATTCACTCATAATCTGAAAATTATGGCGGTTCTAAAGGTTCATCATATCCTAGACCCAATTTCTTCAGTTTGATGATTATTTTATACATTATGCACCATTACATCTTATAGGTTGATGCTTTCCAGCAAGGTTCAAAATCTCGACCGATTTCGATATGAAATCGGCCGATTTGTATCGAAATCGGCCAAGACTGACATGATTTCATTCAAGTTAAATTGAAACCGGCCAGAACGCTTAAGAATCGCCGATACAAACTCAATATCAGCTAGTTTGCAGGTGATAAAATACTCTTGGAAGCTCACATGTCAATAAGGACTGGAACAGGATTTGGCCTCCATGGACTATTGACTTTCCCATGCATTATTGCCATTCTTAAAAAGTCTCCAACCTTTCCATGAGCCATCCTGAAGTTATAACATTAAACAATTCTTTTCTTGCATCACGTGTTGCAAAGGAATTTAATTGTGTACCAATAAATTTAGCAGTCGGCATACTTCCTCCTGGAGTTCTACTTAAAATATTAGCTAGGCGTCTTTGCATATCTTTATCTGTTATATAAGAGAAACTACATATTTCTTCACTAGTATAGTACTTCACATAATTGATTCAACATTCTATTAAGTTTTCCTTGCAATCTCATGTTCTTGTCCCAGTTAAGGATCTAAACTTCCCAATCCAAGTGTGAATTCAGACCCTAATCCTGGGGTGAATTTTGAAATTTAATAAAACGCGTTAATATTTTCAAATACAAATGCTTGGGCCCTAGTTCTTGAGTAGCCTTTGTCATTCACTTTTCCCTTTCATCCTAACTGAACTCTCACAGCATATCAAAAAAATGTAAGCATATGATATCCAAGGCGATAATGATAGCCTCAACATTATGGTACATTCAAATCTTGCAATAATAAACGATATCCAATAATCTTAAGTACAAACCATATGGTAGATGAATCCGGAGTAATACCAAAGAAATATCCCCCAGGTCTAAGCATAGCCGATACATTCTGCAAAAGGCTCCTCGCTCTCTCCTCACCTTCAAAAGAAACCTGAACACAAACAAATCCTACTAATCTAACATCGCAAATAATAGCATACACTGCAACAGAGGATCACCACTAAAAGCAAATTCACCTGCAAACGCTGCAAGCAGCAAACAATGTCTGCAGGAATGCCTTTATCTTGCAAATGCGATTCTAAATTTTCCTGCCACGTGTTCATTTTGACAAAAGGGGAAAAAAATCACTTTTTCCAAATTCCAATAGCAAACATACTCTAAATTTCTGGAATATTGATTGATCTTGCAACAGAGGGGTCAAATTCGCAGAATTCAGCAGTGTAGGGCTTCAGGTCACTCTCCCAGAGCTCCCAAGCCTCGTTAATGCCAGAAGAAGCTTCGTCTGTTGCTCAATTCGAGGAAAAAGATACAAATTGAAGCATTCGACACCTAAAGAGATAGGGAGAAAACTTAGGGTTTGAGATGAACGCACCAATTCCAATGTGGTGGCCAATTTGAGCTCGTCCCACTTGTCAGCATCGGCTCCCGCTCCACAGTAAAGGTCGCAGACGGTACCGTATGGGGAGACGAAGATCTTGATGAGCGCGGCCTTCGCGAACTCGTAGAGACGGTGGTGGAAGGAGACTGGGCGGGCGGTTGGGAGAGAAGCGGATGAAGAGGCCGCCGCTGCTGCCGTAAACGCCGTGGTGCCCGGGGGGGGGGGGGGGGGGGGGGGGGGGGCAGAGTCGATGGCGGGGCCGGCAGCGATCATCATCGTCGATGGGACTGCAGTGTAAGTTGATTGTTGAAGAAGATCGGAGAAGAGAAGAATATCGAGCTCTGCTGGTCCGAAGCTCGGCCTGAACGGGCAGGTTCAAAGTCGGGTTGGAATTTTATCACCCGAAACTTATCCGGGTCTGGCTTGCCCGAAGCCGCTGTCCTTTTGTCTAGTTATCGTAATTGGCCGTAATACGTGAGTCGTAATTAGTAAAACTCTTTTACAGTTGTAAATGAGTTACATGCATGTAAGATTTACGGTATTTGATTGATAATATAAAGTTATAAGTGAGAAAGTGTATTGTATTTTACAGTGTAAGTCGTAAGTGAAAAGGTTGACTACGAAATTAACTACTTGCTAATTAAAAAATTAAATATTGCAAATAAATACTGAAATACTAAATATCAAAGAAATTAATATTCATATAAAAATAATACAAATTTGCACGACCACAAAATTAACTGTAAGTGAGTTATAAGTGAGTGGTAGTTGGGTTGCAAGTGAGTAGTAGTTGGGTTGCGTAAATCTTTTATGAATTACAGTCCAAACAAATATGGTAGTTGTAATTAGGTTGTAAGTCATTTATGAATTACGGTTTTTTGCGTCCTTTTACGCGAAACAAACAACCCCATGTGTAGACAGCCACCCGGAGATACAGTATTTGTCTGGGGTTTCTTAAGCTTGGTGTTTCTGCAAACGCCAAGAGGTTTTTTGTGGATCAGTAGACAAGTTGATTACCGGTCGATGCCTACAATTATAAAGAATAACGTCAGGGTGACCAAGGCTTGGGCCCAGTCAAAGCCGCTCCAATGCCTAAGTTAGACTCGCAATGACTGCAGCAATATGGTGGTAAATTATAGGTTTGCAGAGCGCACCTTTCATAATCTAAGAGGCTATTTATAAAGGGTATGTCTGCGGGATTTACACATTGGCCAAGTTATCACAATTGTCATTCCTGTTGGCCCGAAGGCCTTCCTCTCTAGTTTTGATGATGATTAACTCATATAGTTATGTTTACTAATAATCTTGTGATTTTAAGTTTCAGATCATTTATCAAGATATTAGTTGGTGATTAGCTTCAACAAGGAGTTTAGAAGCTTTTCATGGTGATTCCAGTGCCCGAGCATCAAGATCATACCTTTGCACTCGGTGGATCACGTTTTGGGATCGAGTCTACTTGAAGATGGAAGATCGTCAAGAAGACTTAGGTATCCATAGTTTAGTTTAGTTTATTTTAGATCCATGTGTAAAGATAAGAATAGTTGATATGTCAAGTGCACAACACACACGTTTATGTTTGGATTTGATTTTCATGAATAGATTGATCAAAACAAGTTTACTTTATTTTTATGTATATTAGATGTGCTCTACATACATACATGCTTACATGACTATAAAAACTTTGTTTGACATACCTATTCATGTAGTTTTATGTTTTGGTATTTTTAACAAAACATATTTTTGGATTTAAAGACAAAAACTATGATATATATGTTTCATGTATATTGGACTTATATCCATATGCAACATGCTTCAATGTGTTTAAATATCATGTTTTTGTATTTCAATGAGTTTTAGAAAAAATCAGATTTCCTTATTGAAAATCAAAGTTTGATAAAATACAAGTTTTAGTTTTTGGTAAAAATGTTAAGACACAAAAATAGTTCAAATTGCTTGATATTTGAATTGAAATTTTTATCACATGTTTATATATCAATGCAAAATGTTAAAACTATTTTTGGAGATTTTTACAAGATTTATTGGATTTATTAGAAATATTTTTAACATGATTTTCTGACCCAGAAATTGGCTGCCAGGCTTTGGCAGTCGACCGGGACGGTCGACCGTATGCCAGAGCCGGTCGACCGCTCGGTCGACCGACGTGCACAAGGCTATGCACGTCTGGCCAGGCAATGGGCCGGTCGACCGGGCGGTCGATCGGACCAGAGAGCTTTGCTCTCTGTATCGGGGCGGTCGACCGGGCGGTCGACCGGGATGCCCCAACGGTCATATTTGGGACCGTTGGCGGTCGA
>JAVJIF010020608.1:0-88875 GCA_038442645.1 Agave tequilana
GAGTACGGTAAAATACGAAGAAGTGGCAAACATAGAAAATAAGATATTTGTAATTTTTGATAGTATTTCTAAAACAAAATAAAAAGAGAAAGAAAACTCATGACTACTAACTACTAATGGCTCCACTAACTATGCTAACCTCTTAGTGATAGTTACCTCACATGTATCCTTGGCTATCACTAGTCCTTGGTTCAAGAGCATTTCAAAGCATGACCCATAAGATAACTTTCACGTCTAAACTCAACAAAACAAGTGCAATCTAAACTTAAACCATCAAAACTAAACAAGAATAAACATGGAATAAAGTACTGTTAGCTTGTTAGAGAGTTAGGATGTTAGAGTGTTAGAATCCATCATCATGAGCCATCAATGGCTCATGCAAGAGCAAGGCCAAGTAGAAGCTATTAGATTCATGTGGATTATCAAGTAAGAAGTTAGTAAGTTAATGGTTAGCAGTTAATTGCCATGAGAGAAAATTAGCTAAGCATGTAAAAGGAGTTAGAGAGAAGAAAACAAAGAGAGATAAAGAGAGAACCTTTCATAGCTTGTCACCTTCTATTACAAGCACTTTTACTTTCCAACCATGTACCACTCTCTCTCCTATTACAAGATCTACAAGAAATAAAAAATACAAAGAGGAAAAAGAAGAACAACTAACCTAAACTATCCTAAACTACAACAAGGAGAAAACCCTAAAAACTAACCTAAAAACACCACAAAACTTCTCTAAAACTTCTCTTCCCAGTGCTCTGAAAATCCCAGGGTAAACCAGGGTACAGATACGGAGCGCGCGTCAAATCTTGGCGCGCGGCTCCATACGAAAGCCGCAGAAACGTGGCCAAAACCACATTTTCGCAGCTGTACCAGGCCGGCGCACGCAGCGTCGCCTGCTGCGCGCTACCCGCTTGTCCTCCTGTCAGCTGCATATCTCTGT
This sequence comes from Agave tequilana, assembly GCA_038442645.1. Classification (NCBI taxonomy): domain Eukaryota; kingdom Viridiplantae; phylum Streptophyta; class Magnoliopsida; order Asparagales; family Asparagaceae; genus Agave; species Agave tequilana. Next base: position 935 of record JAVJIF010020608.1, read on the forward strand.
TTCTGGATTTGGGCCCCCGGTTTTGTTAAAACCACCCTCCAAATCACTGGCTATCTTTATAGGCTTTTAATAACCAATTAAATGGTGATTTTGGGTCTTATTCTTCATTTCATGCCATGGACCTAAAAACATACAAGAGAGATATTATTAGCAGAATTTGATATTAAATAAATGTGAAGATGTGGTATGAAATATGCAATTTTAGAGACTAATCACCCATCCATGGCGAAGGATTATAGACCTATAAGTCTGTGTAATGTCTGCTATAAGGTGATTTCCAAGATAATTGTCAATAGGCTTAAACAGGTACTGCCACTACTGATTTCTGACGAGCAGAGTGCTTTTTTTTCAGATCGCATAATAATGGACATTGTTCTTATTTCCCAAGAAGTACTACATTCAACGAGATATAGAAATGAAGGGAAAAACTTATAGCTATTAAAGTTGACATGGACCGTGCCCATGATATGATGCGGTGGGATTTCCTCAGAGCTGTGATTGGTAAATTCGGCTTTTCTAATTAGTTTGTGGCTTTGGTTATGGGTTGCATTAGTGGCCCAACATTTGTGGTGCTTGTCAATGGGAATCCAACATCATGGTTTCAATCAAATGCCAACTTAAGGCAAGGTGATCCTCTCTTGACTTATTTATTCATCATAGGTGTTGAGGTGTTGACACAAATGATTAAGCGTGAGCAGAATGATGGGGTGCTATCTGGCCTTTCACTTGGAACAGGACAAAGAAAGTTGGGACAATTGATGTAGCAGATGATTGCTTGTTCCTTGCTCGGGCCTCCACGGAGGAAGCACGTGTTGTGGGCTAGGTGTTGAAGGAGTACGGTCGACTAAGTGGTCAGAAAGTTACCATGGCAAAATCTCAGATAATTTATGGTGAAGGTGTTCCGAGTAGAGTACAAAGGCACATCAAGAGAACGGTGCAAATGAATGAAGCTCACTGCCCTATCAAATACCTTGGTGTCAAATACCTTGGTGTCAACATTAGAATGAAACGTCTCCCTCGGGTAGCCTTTGAACTCCTGTTAGAAAGATTCAGGGCTAAACTCTCCTCGTGGAAAGGCTGAGCTCTGTCTTTCGTGGGTAAAATTACTCATTCAAGCAGTGCTACAGTCGATTCCAGTCTATTTAATGTCAAGTGGATGGGTCCCAAAACTATTCTAGACAAAATGATGAATGCTACCGGAGATTCTTGTGGAGCAGAGAATGTGATGGTCATGGGTTGACGCTAGCAGTATGGAGTGGTCTGTGCAGGTCCAAAGAATGGGGGAGGCTTGGGTTTCCAAAGTATCTCATTGTTTCGTGAAGCTCTTTTGGGCAAACAGTTGGCAAAGTTCTTAGACAAACCTTCGTCTAACATAAATACAACCCTCCTAGAGATGTTTGGCGATTACAACCTATGCACGCGGTGATTTATCATCAATAATGCATATTTTTAGTCAGATTTTCATACTTATTTTTTTATAAAACATTACTATTCAATTTATTTATTGTTTAGTAATGTGTAAGCCTCCATAACCTAAAAGAAAGCCCAAAAGCCCACAATTATTATGAAAATAAATATTAATTGGGAAGATAAAGGAAGCTTCTATTATATTCATTTGAATTTGGGTTTTAAGTTAATTTAATTTAAAATTTAGAAGAGGAAATGGGTAGAACAAGATCGATCCTTATCCCAATTGAAGATAGAGGTGGACTCATATATAAATTCCAGTTGCTTGCACCACAAGTCAAAAATAAAAAGGAGAAATTTGAATTTAACCCAGAAACTTAATCTCCAAGCTATCTAGGAGATCGAAATATTTCAAAATTCAGGGATTAATAAAGATTCTGAGGATAGATCACCAGATGAACGAACCAGATAAAGCTACGCGCTAAAATCTAGAAGAGTTGCGTTTTCTCCTAAAAAGCAGCGGAAACGCGGCTACCTGGAGGTCATGTGCATGGCGGTTGAGTGGAGGTGTTCGTGTGAACTCTACTTCTCAAATCTCTTATAAATACCCCTGAAGAGAAATAGGGCAGAAGCATCTCGAAGCTCAAGCTTAGGGGCTTTCTTTAGATCTATTTTCTTTCCAAATATTCATTGTAATTTTCAAGTTTTTTACTTTGAAGAAGATTCTTAAGAAGGAGAAGTCATTGTAATTCAAGTGACAAATCAATACAAGGTGCTTTTGTTCTTTTCATATCTCTTTTGTTATTTACTTGCTTTTTTTTTGCTTCTTTATTTCTTGCAATCTTCTTATTTAAAAATCATGCTTCATTACTCTTTCACCATGAGTATCTAAATTCACTTCTCATGACTTGCTAAAATCACCACCATGGACCTATATGTAAATCACCTAGAGGAAGGTGAATAGGTGATGGCTATACAAAATGGCAAATAATGCAGAATTAAAATTCACTTGCTAGCAACCAAGCAAATACCAATCACATTACAAGAAATACTTGCAAATAAGTAAACAATATAAGCGTGCAAGTAAGTAAATAGAGAGTAGAATGAAGAGATAAAGAGTAAACAACTGCAAACACGATGATATGTTCTAAGGCTCAAGCCACTGCTCTAGCCCCCGGCTTCAACATTATGAAGGATTTTCACTATGACCGATCTCACTAGATCATCAACCGTTACAAGTTCTCACTAGAACTCAATAGATTCACAAGTTCTCTCTCGCGATGCCACAACACTAACAATGGAGCTCACTAGCTTACTCGAGGCCGCAACCTCTACAACTTCACAATAGCAGAAAATTAGTGATCTTCTCTTGATCACAAAAAGGCTCACAAGCACAATCTTATAACCAAGATGAAGAGGTGAAACTCTTTGAGATTGTGTAGTGGGAATAGCTTGTAAAGATGTAGAGGGAAGACTATAGCTAAAAATCAAAAATGTGAAATTTTGGCTCAAAAGAAAATCTTTTAGAAAAAATAAAACTTGTTTAAATCTTGTTGTATACTAGTAAAATCTTGTTCAAACTTGTTCTTGAATTTTTCTACAGTCCCACTATTTATAGGGATGAAAATATGAGGAGAAAACCCAAAAGAGTCATTGGAAAAAGATCCAGAAAAAGACAAAAAGAAAAAAAGTTGTTGGGAAAAATCAGAAGGAAATCCTTCTGTCGATTGACCGGCCGATCGACCACCAACGGTCAGATTTTCGACTGTTGGGATAGCGGCTGACCGATCGGTCATCTTTTCCCAACTAGAGAGCAAAGCTCTCTGTCGGTCGACCGGGGCAGTCTACTGGGCAAACCGAGAGCAAGGCTCTTGCAATCGATCGGCCGCACGGTCAACCAAAGTGCACACAATGCACTTAGGGAAATTTTGTGCATGTCGGTTGATTGGAAAAAATCGTGCACGATAAGTGTATGTTTTGAAATCAAGAGTTAAAAGTGCGTGCTTTGGCTTCCTCGATACTTCTGTTATAGCATAGAGGCTAAACGGGTCGAATCCACAGGGACGGGAAGGGATAGAAGCTTTACCGAAATGTTCACGTGTGTGTTAAAGTTTCTTTTATGTTTTAAAGAATGAAAAGAAAATAAAATAAAGAATGAAAAGAGAAGAGTACGGGGAAACATGAAGAAGTGGGAACATAGAAAATAAGATATTGTGGTTTTGAGATATATCTAAAATAAAGTAAAAAGGAAAAGAAAATTCATACCTACTAACTACTAATAGCTCCACTAACATGCTAATCTCTTAGTGATAGTTGCCTCACATGTATTCTTGGCCATCACAAGTTTTTGGTTCAAGAGCGTTTCAAAGCATGACCCATAAGATAACTCATCACATCCCAACTCAACAAACAAGTGCAAGCTACACTTAAATCCTCAAAACTAAATAAGAGTAAGTATGAAATAAAGTAATATTAGCTTGTTAGAGAGTTAGGATGTTAGAGTGTTAGAATCCATCATTATGAGCCATCAATGGCTCTTACAAGAGCAAGGTCAAGTAGAGGCGATTAGATTCATGTGGATTATCAAGTAAGAAGTTTGCAAGTTAGTGATTAATAGTTAGTTGCCATGAGTGAAAATTACCTAAACATGTAAAAGGAGTTAGAGAGAAGAAAACAAAGAGAGGTAAAGAGAGAACCTTTCATAGATTGTCACCTTCCATTATAAGCATTCTTGCTTTTCACCCATGTACTACTCTCTTTCCTATTACAAAATCTATAAGAAATGAAAAATACAAAGGAGAAGAAGAAAAACATCTAACCTATTTTACCCTAAAACTACAACATGGAAAGAAGACCCAAAAAACTATCCTAAAAACTCCATAAAAACTCCTCCCTCTAGTGCTATGGAAATCCCAGGGTATTTATCGGCGAAACAGAGCACCAGGGAGTCTGTATGGAGCTGCGCGTCAAATCATGGCGTGTGGCTCCACAACTTTGCCGGGAAAACGCGGCAATCGTCGCGTTTTCGCAGCTATCCGAGGGCGGCGCGCGCGGCGCCCCCGCTGTGCGCCCCCCGCTTATCCCCCTATCGGCTGTATGTCCTAGTTTCAGGATTTAGTCCCCAAGTTTTGACGAAGCCACCCTCCAAAATCAATGACTATCACCAATTAAATGGTGATTTTGGGTCTTCTTCTTCATTTCATGCCATGGACCTAGAAACATGCAAGAGAGGTATTATTAACAAGATTTAATATTAAATAAATGTGAAGATGTGGTATGAAATATGCAATTTTAGAGACTAATTAGTCTCTTGCATATTCCATACCACATCTTCACATTTATTTAATATTAAATCCTGTTAATTATACCTCACTTGCATGTTTCTAGGTCCATGACATGAAATGAAGAAGAAGACCCTAAATCACCATTTAATTGGTGATTAAAAGCCTACATGAAGGGCCATTGACTTTGGAGGGCTGTTTTATCAAAACCGGGGGCCAATTTCCAGAAATCGGGACCTGCAACCAATAGGGGACAGACGAGACAGCGCGCGGCCCGAAGCGTCGCGCGCGCGGCTCTAGAAGAGTCGCAAAAACGCGGCTATGGCCATGTTTCCGCGGCCGTACAGGCGTGGCCGCGCTCGTACTTTGGGCCAGGGTTTGCCCCCTGGCCCCCTTTCCCTGGTGCCTATATATACTCCCCTGGGGTTCTATATTGAGATATATGCAGAGTTTAGGGTAGTTTTTATCTCCATTTTGTAATTTAGGGTAGTTTAGATTAGTGTTTTTCTTCTTCCTCCTTTGTATTTTCCATTTCTTTTAGATCTTGTAATAGGAGAAAGAGAGTCATACATGGTGAAAAAGCAAGAGTGCCTATAATAGAAGGTGACAATCTATGAAAGGTGCTCTCTTAACTTATCTTTGTTTTCTTCTCTAACTCCTTTTACATGTTTAGCTAATCTTTTCTCTCATGGAAACTAACTACTAACCGCTAACTTGCTAACTTCTAATTTGATAATCCACATGAATTTAATAGCCTCTACTTGGCCTTGCTCTTGCAAGAGCCATTGATGGCTCATGATAATGGATCTAACACTCTAATATCTAAATCTCTAACAAGCTAATATTACTTTATTTCATGCTTGCTCTTATTGGTTTTGATGATTTAAGTATAGCTTGTACTTGTTGGTTGAATTTGGATGTGAAAGTTAACATATGAGCCATGCTTTATAACGCTCTTGAACCAAGGACTAGTGATTGTTAAGGATACATGTGAGGCAACTATCACTAAGAGGTTAGCATGTTAGTGGAGTCATTAGTAGTTAGTAGCCATGGGTTTTCTTTATCTTTTCACTTTGTTTTAAAAATATCAAAAATCACAAATATCTTATCTTTTATGTTCCCACTTCTTTGTGTTTCACCATACTTTTCTTTTCATTCTTTATTTTCTTTTCTTTTCAAACATTAAAGAACCGTTAACATACACGTGAACATACCGTGTAAGCTTCTATCGCATCCTTAAACTACCCTAAAACTACAACATGGAAAGAAAACCCAAAAAACTATCCTAAAAACTCCATAAAAACTCCTCCCTCTAGTGCTCTGAAAATCTCAGGGTATTTATAGGCGAAACAGAGCACCAGGAGTCTATACAGAGCCGCGCGTCCAATCACAGCGTGTGGCTCCACAACTTTGCCGCGAAAATGCGGCAATCGCTGCGTTTTTGCAGCTGTCCGAGGACGGAACGCGCGGCGCCCCTCGCTTGTCCTCCTGTCGGCTGTATGTCCTAGTTTCTGGACTTAGTCCCCAAGTTTTGACGAAACCACCCTCCAAAATCAATAGCTATCACCAATTAAATGGTGATTTTGGGTTTTCTTCTTCATTTCATGCCATAGACCTAGAAACATGCAAGAGAGGTATTATTAATAGAATTTAATATTAAATAAATGTGAAGATGTGGTATGGAATTTGCAATTTTAGAGACTAATCATCGGTCGACCGTGCGGTCGATCGACAGGGTAATTTTGCTCTGTCTACGGTCGACCTGTCGATCGACCGACCTTGGGCCAAAAGCATGATATGAAGATCTTTTTGAACCCAATCTTTTTCTGACAAAAGTAAACTTTATTTTAAACACAAAATAAAGTTCTAGGGACTTGATAGAGCCAGTGTGTGATCATGGATCAACACAAAACAAAGTTAGAACTATATTTTGTAAAAACACTTTTCTAAATCGAAAATCAATTTTTCCAAAACTCATTTTTTTTCGAAACTCCATTTTGAAAATGACAAGGAGGATAGTTTTGAACTCTTTTTAAAATACTTTAGGAATGTAAAAGATATGTGTGTGTCAATACCAAAAGAGCAATCAACCTATATCATCTTGGTTTTAACAAACGACTATAAATCCTATCTAAAATACAAAAAGCAAAAATATAAATCTTGATATAGTCTTCTCTTGCAATCTTGATCCTTGAGCTCGTCTATGTACTTAGGCTCTGGGATCGATATGTTCTTAGCTTCCAAATGTGTGAGTCTTGTGATGGAGCCGAAATGCAACAAAGAGTTAACCTAAAACTTTACTAAATGAAATTGTTAAAAACACAACTACATATGTTTTGTTATCATCAAAACTAGGGCTAATGGTCTTTGGGCCAATAATCTCCCCCTTTTTGATGATAACAAAACACATGGAGTTATTACAAATAATTTGGAAAGAGACTTCAAGCGAAACTCTCCCTAAACACATGCATATAACAAAATGTGACATATAAGTAAGATGATCAAAAATAGCATATGAATAAGATATATAATTTAGCTTTATGCAACCCATCTATGCATACCAAGAATACATAATTATAAAGGTGTACGCATAAATGGTTTTCTCTAGCCAACCAATAACCTCCAACCTCCAAAACAATTGATAAATGGTTGGTTTACAAAGAATACACAAGAACACAAACGCACCACATACCACACATAAAAGATATGTATCAAATATCAACCATAAAAAAGAGATACATAACTTTCCAAAGACAATAGTGATATCGTAAAAGAAATTTGTCTATACAAAGGTGAAAAATCACCTAGAGGGGGGGTGAATAGGTGATAATGCTAATCTAATGAACTTAATGCGGAATTTAAAAACTAATTGCAATTAACAAGAGATGCACACTCAAACAAGCCAAGCAAATAATAATGAATGAACAATATGAATTTATGCAAGGCACAAAGTAAAGAGAGAGTAAGAGACAAGGGATCAAGCGCAAACAACAAGATATGTTTCGAGGTTCGAGCACCCAGCTCTACATCCCCGCCTTCACCTAGAAGAATTTTAAGTCCACTAGCTTGTCCACAAAGGACTCCCACAAAGGGAACCTCCATCGAGGATTTGGGGCAATCACAATTACAAGGAGTACCCAACTCCTCTCCTTACAAACACAACCTCCTCCTTGAGGCACAACTCCAAGCCAACAACAATCACCTCACAACTTGAGGGATTAACACAAACCAATACAAGGATCACCTCACAACTTGAGGGATACAACCCAAATGCACAACCTCCTCAACACAATGAGGGCAAGGCACAAAGCAAGGAAGGGGTTTACAACTTGGTGGTCTTACAAACAACCACAAACAATTTCTTTCTCCCACAAAGATCCTATAGATGAGATAGTCGAAGTAGCTCAAGTGTGGAGAAAACAAAGTGTTTAAAACAAAGAAAAATCACTTGGGAAATCACCACAAAGATATTGAATGATAGAACCAAACCAAATTCCCAAAAGACTATTTTTCTTTGAAATAATGAAACACTTTTAAAACAATAAGATTGATCTTTTTAGGACAAAGAAACTCTTTTTAAAACTTGTTTAAACACCAGAGAAAGCTCAGAAATTCGTCCAAAAAATTCTTTTTGAGAAAAACTCTTTCCAAAGGGGTATTTATATGCCAAGTTCAAAACTAGCCGTTGGCAGCAGAAACTGCCAAAAATGCCCTAACGGTCGACCGGTCGGTCGACCGTCCAACGGTCGGATTTTGACCGTTGGCAACTGTCGGTCGACCGCCGGGTCGACCGAAAAGAACAGAGAGCACTGCTCTCAGTTCCGGTCGACCGCCCAGTCGACCGGCTCACTGTGCTGCCAGACGTGCACAGCTCTGTGCACGTCGGTCGACTGCCCGGTCGACCGGCTCTTGGTGCGGTCGACCGTGCGGTCGGCCGACCTGACATGTCAGCCAGTTCCCAGAGTCTGAAAAATAGGGTAAAATATATTTTAATAAATCCATAAAACTTGAAAAAATTACACAAAAATAGTTTTCTCATTTTGTATTGAAATATAAACATGTGATAAAAATTTCATCACAAATAACAAACATTTTGAAACAATTTTTGTGTCTTATCATTTTTACCAAAAACCAAAATCTGTATTTTCTAAAACTTGGATTGTTTGAATAGAAAATACATTTTGTCCAAAACTCATCCAAATACAAAAACATGATATTAAACAACATTTAGGCATGATGTATATGGATATAATCCTATTTACATGAAACATATATATATATATATCCATGTTTTTGACTTTAATTCCAAAATATGTTTTGTTAAAAATACCAAAACATAAAACACATGAATAGGTAAGTCAAAACTAAGTTTGTCTAGGAAGTTAAGCATGCATGTATATAGAACAAATCTAATATACATTAAACCATGTAAACTTGTTTTGAATCTATCTATTCATGCAAACCAAGATCAGTTAAACCGAAAACGGAAAAACCGAAAACCAATATTCAAAACATGAAATGTGTGTGTTGTGAACTTGAGCATATCATACTATTCTAATCTTTACAATTTGGATCTAAATACAAAACTAAACTATGGTACCGAAGTCTTCTTGTAGAGCGCCGTCTCCAAGTCGACTCGATCCAAAACTCCTTGATCCACCGAGCAAGTGCTATATATGATCTTTGACGCTCGGGCTCTTGAATCAACATGTGAAAGCTTCCAAATCATCTTGTTGAAGCTAATCACCTACTAATAACTTGATTAATGATCTGAAACTAAAATCACAAGATTATTAGTAACATAACTACATGAGTTAATCATCATCAAACTAGAGTGGAAGGCCTCTGGGCCAACAATCTCCCCCTTTTTGATGATGACAAAACTCATGGAGTTATATATGCATGGATTAAAGTTAAGCTTCAAAGAAGCTCCCCCTTAACTCATGCATAAACAAATAAACATAAATATGCAATGAAATATATGAAACATGAAGCATACATAGATATGCATAAACAATAAAAGGCTCTAGATACACAATGAAATTGTTAAAAACAAAACATGCTCTAGATACCAATTAAACTTAAACTAAATTAAACTTAATATATGCAAAAAAAATAAATATGCATATATAAACTCAAGATCTTTTCTCCCCCTTTTTGTCAATCATCAACAAAGGGGTAAATAAGCAAAACAAAACAAAATCTTCTCCCCCTTTTTGTTCGAAACAAAGAATCAACAAAGGGTAAAAAAAATAAAAACAATGTTCTCCCTTTTTTGTCTAAAACAAAAACAAAGTCAATAAGGGGTGACAATCAATTAAGATATTAATTAAAAATTTGTCAAAGTAAAGCATCTTGATACCAATTGAGAGGAAACATGTTGATACCAATTTTAAGCAAAACCTATAAAAATCTTGATACCAATTGAAATTAAACATAATAAATTTTGAATGTCTAAACAAAAATTTTGATACCAATTGTAAATATTTTTCATCTTGAACATATGATACCAAATTGAAATTTTCAATCATAAAGTGTGGGAGTGGAAAACAAATACCAATTGAATTTTTTTTTTGAAAAGCCAATTTAAAGATGAAATACATGTTTTCTCCCTCTTTATGAAATACCAAATGAAACAATGAATAACCTTGTATATGGATACCAATTGAAAACTAGTCAATTGAAACAAGATAGTCATTATAAAACAAGCTTTATCATGATTAAAATTTGTGCTCTAAGATATATGAGGATAATAAGCACAAATAAAAACATATATATGTATGAAAAGTTAGATACCAATTGAAATTGATACTCTTTGAAGTGCAAGCATACATATACAAAAAATATATATATGAGTATACAAGAAATATCAATATTGATACCAATTGAAAGAATCCAATGATACCAATTGAAACAACAATAATATCAAGTGTATATCTCATATTTATTAGCCTCCCAATCATGTTCAAGTTTAAAATGATTTTCACTATAAAGCATACATGAGCATGATCTCCCATCCAACCACCCTTGGATGGTAGGGGTTTTTAAAAATAGGTTTGAAAATAGAGTACATTTGAAAAACTCTACCAAAATGAAGAACACGAACTAGTTATGAAAAAATTTGTTAACTAGTACGAAATCCTTCAAGGAACAAAACAAAATTATTTTTCATGAAACACATGTAATTCACAAGATCACTAAACACTCAAAATCTATAAAGCCCATATCATACTCATGAAAACAAAGTCATGAGAAACCTAATAAAGTGAGTGAACAAGTGTTACGTGACACATATCATCATGAAAATATTCAATTAAGCTTAATTAAGATATTCCTTAAAACATGAAACCTGAAAATCTAAAATTTTCAATAAAACTAATTTATACTTCAAGGCATATGTATGTTTTGACAACACAAAAAGTATATATACATATCCCTAAACACAATTTGAGTCCATAATAAAGATTTGCATGAAAAGCAAATGACTCAAGGGGTATACATGTATATCTTAAGGTTTGGCAAAATAAACATATACATAAAGTGAAAACACATGATCACAAAAACATGTCCAAAATAGGGAATATAAGTTAGAATGCATGAATCATCAAAAATAGACTATACTAGAACATCAAATGGGTACAAATAAGCATCCAAGCACAAACATATATAAAGATTTATTTGTGGCCCACTACATGTACAAGTATAACTTCTAGCCTTAATGAAAACTAACATCTAAACAAGTAATCAAATCATTAAGCATAAAACGGGATATAAATCAACATGAAAGACATAAAAATGATCATGAAGAAAATCCACATGCTATTAGAATCATGAAATACATAATAGCTAAACAAATGGTGAGAACACAACAAATGGGTCCATCTAAACATGGGTGATCTCAAAAGCTATACATGTATGTCAATGAACTAAGAGTCATGGTATTTAACATAATAAACTATAAACATTAAAACAAAACAAAAATCATAAACATCCATATGATCATTATGTGTATGCATATGCATTAGATCTAGGGCATACATATTAGTTTAAAAAAGGTGAGAACACTAAATATAGATCCATATAAAACATGGGTGTCTCAAGTAACTAAACATGTATATCACTAATCTAATGATCATGGCATAATCATAATAATCAACAAACATTAAAACATGCTATAAACAATAATATGAAAAGCATGCAAATAAAACGGGAGTTAGAGAATGATACTAAAGCCGATGAAGGCACCTCTCTAGTTCTCCAAACCAATGGTGGTTCTTCTCCACCAAACTCCCCTTGAAAGTGATACATCCAAATTGTTTGCTTTAAGCACGGAACGCATCCACTTCAAGGCACCAATACTCTCATGTGATGCGAAGTCCACACCTACATCAAAAATCATAGAGGTGGTCTTTGGTACCCATTTCCTTTTGGGTCCACGGGGGTTAGTATCTTTTCTAACCCAAATAAGATTAGTTGCTAAATTTTCATGATAAACACGATCATAACAAAATCTAGCAAGGTGGCCTTTTCGACCACAATGTGTACATGTGTACACATGAGCATACATGTTATAGTTGTGTCCGTGATGAGCATGTGTATGCCGTGATGGGTGTGCATGCAAAGATGGAACTTGTTTCTTGCGAACCAAGGTTTCCAAGCGTGTATGATTCAAAGTACATTGGCTCAAAGTGGAGCCCAAACATTCAACACTTTTCTTCAAAAAATTTATATAATTTTCAATAGTTGAAGATAAAGTGGAGAATGCAAAAGGTGTGCTAGAAGAAGAAGCTACACTAGTATGGCACTCATGAGAATCAATATCAATTTTCAAAGATTCATTTTTCTTTAAAACAAAATCCAATTCTTTTGTAATGAAATCAATTTCATTTTTCAAAACAATGTTATCTTTTAAAACAAAATCCAATTTTGAAGATAAAACCTCATTGTTTTTCACAACATCATCACAATCATTTTTGCCTTTTAAAACATCAATCTCATTAAGGGCAAGGTCTAGTTGAGATCTTAGTGAGTCACGTTCACTAGTAATCTCTTCCTTCTCTTGCAAAATCAATTCAAAATTAGAGCACAAATCCTTTAATTCATTTTTCAAAACAAGATTATCCTCTTTCAAAAGTTTGTGTTTTTTCAAAAAATTTTCAAGCTTTGTGGCAAGTTCCATATTTAAGGTTTGAGTTTCTAAACAACCATCACAATAGGAACTAGAGCAATCATCTAGTTGAGAATCCGATTGTACCTCAAGGGAGTTTTTCCCTTAGACCATGAGGCAATGCTCGTCGGACTTATCTCTCCTAGATCTCCTCAACTTGTTGATGATCACGGGTAGCTCGGGAGACGTCAATATACTCCAAACTGCAAAAGCCGAGTCATAACGATCAAACACATATAAAAGATCTTCATTGAGAGATGCTCTAAGTGTTTTAAGTGCTAATGCATTTGCCTTTTTATGCTTGCTACTATTAGGGAATGATTCCATAGTGGAGGCTTGATAAACTAGATGTCCTAGGTTTTTCAAATGATTAATCATATTGGCCTTCCAAACATCAAGTCTAAAAAGTCAAATATAGGAGGGCTATCCATGAGTGCAGCTATATGTGTGCAAATGAACAATGCAAATGAAGATTAGCAAACCAAGATCTCACTCCTAGGTGGTTAAACCAAAATATCAGGAGCGGAGGCTCTGATACCAATTGAAAATCACCTAGAGGGGGGGTGAATAGGTGATAATGCTAATCTAATGAACTTAATGCAGAATTTAAAAACTAATTGCAATTAACAAGAGATGCACACTCAAATAAGCCAAGCAAATAATAATGAATGAACAATATGAATTTATGCAAGGCACAAAATAAAGAGAGAGAGAGAGAGAGTAAGAGCCAAGGGATCGAGCGCAAACAACAAAATATGTTTCGAGGTTCGAGCACCCAGCTCTACATCCCCGCCTTCACCCAGAAGGATTTTAAGTCCACTAGCTTGTCCACAAAGGACTCCCACAAAGGAACCTCCACCGAGGATTTGGGGCAATCACAATTACAAGGAGTACCCAACTCCTCTCCTTACAAACACAACCTCCTCCTTGAGGCACAACTCTAAGCCAACAACAATCACCTCATAACTTGAGGGATTAGCACAAACCAATACAAGGATCACCTCACAACTTGAGGGATACAACCCAAATGCACAACCTCCTCAACACAATGAGGGCAAGGCACAAAGCAAGGAAAGGGTTTACAACTTGGTGGTCTTACAAACAATCACAAACAATTTCTTTCTCCCACAAAGATCCTATAGATGAGATAGTCGAAGTAGCTCAAGTGTGGAGAAAACAAAGTGTTTAAAACAAAGAAAAATCACTTGGGAAATCACCACAAAGATATTGAATGATAGAACCAATCCAAATTCCCAAAAGACTATTTTTCTTTGAAATAATGAAACACTTTTAAAATAATAAGATTGATCTTTTTAGCACAAAGAAACTCTTTTTAAAACTTGTTTAAACACCAGAGAAAGCTCAGAAATTCGTCCAAAAAATTCTTTTTGAGAAAAACTCTTTCCAAAGAGGTATTTATAGGCCAAGTTCAAAACTAGCCGTTGGCAGCAGAAACTGCCAAAAATGCCCTAACGGTCGACCGGTCGGTCGACCGTCCAACGGTTGGATTTTGACCGTTGGTAACGGTCGGTCGACCGAAAAGAACAGAGAGCACTGCTCTCAGTTCCGGTCGACCGCCCAATCGACCGGCTCACTGTGCTGCCAGACGTGCACAGCTCTGTGCACGTCGGTCGACCGCCGGTCGACCGGCCCCTGGTGCGGTCGACCGTGCGGTCAGCCGACCTGGCATGTCAGCCAGTTCCCAGAGTCTGAAAAATAGGGTAAAATATATTTTAATAAATCCATAAAACTTGAAAAAATTACACAAAAATAGTTTTCTCATTTTGTATTGAAATATAAACATGTGATAAAATTTCATCACAAATAACAAACATTTTGAAACAATTTTTGTGTCTTATCATTTTTACCAAAAACCAAAATCTGTATTTTCTAAAACTTGTATTGTTTGAATAGAAAATACATTTTGTCCAAAACTCATCCAAATACAAAAACATGATATTAAACAACATTTAGGCATGATGTATATGGATATAATCCTATATACATGAAACATATATATATATCCATGTTTTTGACTTTAATTCCAAATATGTTTTGTTAAAAATACCAAAACATAAAACACATGAATAAGTAAGTCAAAACTAAGTTTGTCTAGGAAGTTAAGCATGCATGTATATAGAACAAATCTAATATACATTAAACCATGTAAACTTGTTTTGAATCTATCTATTCATGCAAACCAGATCAGTTAAACCGAAAATGGAAAAACCAAAAACCAATATTCAAAACATGAAATGTGTGTGTTGTGAACTTGAGCATATCATACTATTCTAATCTTTACAATTTGGATCTAAACACAAAACTAAACTATGGTACCGAAGTCTTCTTGTAGAGCGCCGTCTCCAAGTCGACTCGATCCAAAACTCCTTGAACCACCGAGCAAGTGCTATATATGATCTTTGACGCTCGGGCTCTTGAATCAACATGTGAAAGCTTTCAAATCATCTTGTTGAAGCTAATCACCTACTAATAACTTGATTAATGATCTGAAACTAAAATCACAAGATTATTAGTACACATAACTACATGAGTTAATCATCATCAAAACTAGAGTGGAAGGCCTCTGGGCCAATAAAAGGCTCATGCCAACCTCAAAACAAGTTTCAAACCAAAAAATAAATACTACAATATAAAAACACATGTCCAAACATCAAATACTGTATTCCACATGAAAGAGTATATAAATAAAGACATGAAAACATAAAAACTCCTAGATAACTCCACAAAATCTCTCTCTCCCCATTTTTGTCATCAACACAAAAGGGGTCATTCTTCCTGAAAGTTTAGATCTTCCGGAGGTGTTGGTGCCTCAGATGGAGCTGGAGGGGGTACCCAAGGGTCAAATGGAGGACCTGATGCAGGTGCAAATTGCGCGTGGCCTCTCGAAAGAAGAACAGGCCAAGCGTTCCTACTATAGGTCTCGTCGGCGCACGTTTGAAGGTAGTGAATGGATGAGTAGATGTATTGCAGGTCATTCTAAATGCTTTGCTCAATCCTCTCAAAATGAGCAGTCATCTTCAGATCATGTTCACGAAGTTGAGCCGAAAGAGCTGTTTATGGGTCAAAAGAGGCTGAGGAGGCTGAAGAAGATCCAGGAACAACAGAGAAAATGATAGGAGGGGTCTGAGGAGCAGGAGCATGCTCTCTAGCATGCATCCTCTTGAGGAGAGTGTTATTTATGTCAACAAATAGTTCAATGGATCGTTCAGCAGAAAGATCAAATTTAAATTGTTTGAGAAGTCGGGTAATGAACATCCCAAATGGTAAGTGCCAGTTTGGGATCAGGAGGTGCTCAGAAACCATGAAGTCGATGATGAGCTTATGAATGCTAACTTTAATGCCTTTCAGAAGGCAGTAAATCAAGAGAGGAGCAGAACTCTGAGCATCATTATATTCTCCTGATTTTGGTAGGAGATTATAGAACACTATATTAGCGAGGACCTGGGCAGTGAGCGTGTAATACTTCACATCCTTGTTCCTAACTAAGGCCGGGTTATCATCGTGAAGCAAGAGAGATGCGGTGAGAGCAGATTCACCATCAGGATATTCAATATCATGTATGTTAACATTATATATATCTACACCCTCACAGGAGAGATGTAGCAGATGGGCAAATCTATCTGAAAAAAAGTTAATATCCTTACCCAGACCTTAGATCTGATATTATTATTTTGAAAAGCTCAGGGTAAACATGTTCCTTGATGGTGGCTAGGTATTCTAGAGAGCTTGTGTTCAAAATATTTGCAAGATTTAAGTGCTCAAAATCAGCAAGCATTACAGTTTTACCAAAATTACATGTTTATTATGGATAACAGAAACCTATGAGATGCGTTCTGAGAAACAAAAGGGTTTGATGAACATTCAGGTTGTTTACCCTTCTCAGATATAAGCCTCTTAGACATGGTAAAGAAAGTAAGATAATAATCAAGTTTAAGGCATGAATTTAAGAAGGATTTCTAGAGGAGAAAAAATTGAAACAAGAGATATTTGAGTGAATTAGGGATTATACCATGAAGAGACTGTTTTTTCCTTAAAATCAAACAAATCTAAAGATTTGAGGTGAGATCCAACAAATTTTATGGATTAATTTGAGTTTGGATAGGGTATGGCAGAGATAGGATGAAGGGAATTAGGGAGAAGAAGAAGAGGGAGTCGGTGGAGAAGAGAATGAGAGAGCGATTAGGATTTTAGAGTTTTAAAAATGGGTAAAAGCACAACAGACCTGAAATTCGGCCCAGTCGACCGAGGCCTAATCGAGAGCATCTCGATTTCAGATCGGTCGACTGGCTCAAGCCAAATTTCTTTTATTATAGGTTCCCTCGGTCGGTCGACCGGACCTAGCCATGTTAACTCGGTCGACTGGTCGTCGACCAGGACTGCCCAAATATCAGTTTTAAAAAATATGAATTAAGGGCTTTTGAAAAATATTTTAATTTGGATATTTTTATATATAAAACAGAGAAATAACATCAAAAATCTTATAGGCATGGAAAATAAAAAAAAATGATATCAAGGCAATTATTTATATTTAAAAATGTGTTTTTTCAATAATTAACTCATATATTAAGAATTAAAAATAAGATATTGAAGTCGAATACCCTTAACGGGTTCTGAACTTCTCCTCATCATTTCTCTAGATAAGAATTGAGTCGCGCAATTGCTATCTTAAGTTATTGCTTAAATATGGTTTAAATATGATACCCAACCACTGTTGGCCCAAAGGGTCACTCTCCATTTATATACGTTTTGATGATAACAAAACATATAAAAGCTATTTGGTACTAATAAAGATTCTAGAATGAATTTCAGGTTTGTACAAGTCTTGATGGCTTTAAGCATGCTTCAAGGTTAATGACGCTAATAGCATGTTGTAAGGTTGATGGCGCATGAGGACTCTTTCATAAGAGAGGAGGCTCTAGCTCGGCAACGCGTTCAGAGACATCTTCCTATATAGTTTTTATATTTTAGTTTGTTAAAGGATAGTATATAGTATTGAAGCCTAAATTCTCCACACACACAAAATTGCACGTGTTTTTTAAAAGATTATTTTTGTCTCTTGTGTAAAATATTTTAATAGACCTATTTCTGTATGTGCAAACTCAATTTATTGTATTTTACAAAGTCTTGACAAAAATCATTTTTGAAAATAATCATATCTTCAAAAACATTTCCTCAAAATTTCTGTTTTGACCTGTTGCGGTCGACCGGGGGGACGACGACCGGCTCTATTACAGGTCAGAACGGTCGACTGCAGTTCTGACCGTTATGTACGTGCATGTGTGCACGTTATCCGGTTGACCGGGCGGTCGACCAGACCCCATGTCGGGCGATTGGGCGGTCGACCGACTGACTGCACCCAACTCTCTATTTGGGACGGTCGACCGGAGCCTGCCAACGGTCAAAATTTTTTGAAAACCGGTCAACCGGCCAGTCGACCGTGAGTGTTTTCTCAGCCAAATGGCTAGTTTTTTAAACATGTTTTAAAACGTGTTTTTAATCTCAAAACGTGGTTTTAGGCTGGTTTTGGGTCTTATCCTTCCTGATTAGTCAAAATTAATATTTACCCTTTAATCCCTACCTATATCCTATAAATAGGGGTGGATGGGATTGAGGAGAAAGACAACAATATTTGCAAAGAAATCAAAAGTATGAGTATTCTTGAAAGAAGTTTTATTCTCAGTTTTTGTGCTCTAATCTCTGATTTTTCTCTGAAGTTTTTGAATCAAAACTCTCTTCAACTTTGTTTTATTTTTCACTTGCAAACCTTGAGCTTCAATCCTATACATTTTTCTCTAGGGTTTTGTAAAGAAAAGTTTTTCAAAAGAGAGTTTGTGGTCTTTTGATCACTAAGTGATTATTGTATTTGTGGCTCCACTACCTCTGGACTAGAGGAGTATGATTGAGGAGTTGGGTACTCCCTAGTGGTTGTAATCCTTTGTGGAATTTCTAGTGGATCAGAAATCCTTCTGGGTGAAGGCGGGGACGTAGAGCTGGGTGCTCGAACCTCGAAACAAATCTCTGTGTTTGCGATTGGTTTACTTATGCTGTTTACTTTCTATTCTATTCATTCTTATATTGTCGATCTATACTCTCATAACAAGATTGTATTGCGCACCTCAAACTCTTATTTAGAGGTATCACGAGGAAGGAGTTCAGAGCCCTTCACGGGGTATTCGGCTTCTAATCTTACTTTCAGTGATCGTTGCTTCATCTCATTTTTAAATTAGTGCATTGATTAGCTTTATCACCTATTCACCCCCCTCTAGGTGATTTCAATATGTATCAGAGTTAGGACTCTAGTTTTTGGCTCACATCCTTAGAGAGATCCTATAAATTGCTAATCACTATTTTTATATCTTCATTCATACACTAGTAAAGATGGCTGATAACATTAAGACCCCTCCTAAATTTGATGGACTCAACTTTCCCATATGAAAAGTTAGGAAGAACATTTTTTTACAATCTCTAGGTAGCCGAGTTGCTAAGTCCTTGACCAACCCTATATGCACCCGTAGGTGAGTAGGACACTTGGTCCGATCTTACCTCCAAGGAATTTGATGCTAATTCGAAGGCTCAAAATGCCTTACTTTTAGCATTGAATAAGGATGACTTAACACTGGTTATCCATTGCAAGTCCGCCTATGAGATTTGGCAACACTTATTGGTCACTCATGAGGGAACATCACAAGTCAAGAGAGCTAAAATTGATCTCTTGCGTTCCCAATATGAATGCTTTAAAATGCAAGAAAATGAATCTATTGATGATATGATTACTAAGTTTACTAAAATCACAAATGCTCTTACTTCTCTAGGTGATGAAATCAACAACGACCAAAAGGTGCGTAAGATGATTCGTGCTCTCCCTCCATCATGGCAAATCAAAGCGACCACCTTGAAGGAATTGAATGACAAAGACAAGATGGAGCTCATAAGTCTTATTAGAAATCTTATGACTCATGAGATGGAGAAAAAGGGTAGAGAAGAAGCTGCGCCTCAAAAAAAGAGTCTATAACTTTCAAGTCTACCTCCACCAACTACGATGATGAAGAAAATGAAGAAGATGATGAAGAGCTATCTCTTCTTGTGAGAAATGTAAAAAGAATGTATCACAAGAATAAGATCAACCATAGAAGGAGATGGGAAGGGAAGGAGGAGAAAAAGATCAAATGCTACAACTGTCGGAAACCCGGACACATCATGGCCGATTGTCCAGATTTCATGAAAAAGATATCTTCCTCCTTGAAGCAAAAGAAGCCATTTGAAAAGAAGGCGTACAAAGCCACTTGGGATTCGAAAAGTGAATCCGAAGATGAAGTTGACACGGCCAATGTGTGTTTCATGGCAAACACACCTAAGGTAACTACGAACCATATGATGATGATAGAAAAATAAGTAAAGAATTGTTATTACAAGTTTTCATTGAACTTTCAGAAAGTTTTGATTCTAAAAGGAAGATTGTTTAAAATTGAAAAAGGAAAATGAAATGCTTAAAAATCAAATTGCTATTTCTTCAAAAGAAAAGGATGAATTATCTTCTACTCTTATTTCAACCAAAGAGATTTTGATGCCTATAGAGTTGCTTGCAAAGCTAAATATCCTAAAATTGATGAAAATTAGTTTTCTATGTTAAAAACTAGAATAAATAATTTGGGAAATGTTTTAAAAGAATGTGCTTTTAACAATACTAAATTAGAAGAAATTTTTTCAAAGAAGCACATGCATACTCCTCATGCTAAATATGATAAAACATCTCATACTAAGACTCCACATGTTCATCATGCCAACACATCACATGTCAATCATGCAAAAAATTCCATGCTCACAAATCACATGTTCATAAACCACATGCTCATTATGTTTTTAAATATGAAAGAATTTATAAATGTACTTATTGTGGCCAGAATGGTCATTTAGCTAAATTTTGTTATGATCATATAAATAGTATGAATAATCATGTTTGGGTTCGAAACACTAACACATTAGGACCCAAGAAAATATGGATATCAAAATCAAGCATTAAATTATTTGATATAGGTACACACCAAGACTCCAAGACGTAAAGAGCGGTGGTACCTTGATAGTGGTTGCTCAAGGCATATGACATGGGACATCAACAATTTTGTAACCCTATCGAGGTACATTGAAGGTGGCACCGTCACCTTCGGAGATGACTTCAAGGGCACCATCATCGGTATAGGTAATATTAAGATTGGTACATCTCCTTTAGTTCAAAATGTAGTTCTTGTTGATGGGCTTAAACATAATTTACTTAGTATTAGTCAACTATGTGATCGTGGTCTCAAAGTTATTTTTGATGAATCTTCTTGCAAAATCTTTGATTGTAAAACCAATGAATGTATTCTCATTGGATTTTGTAAAAATAATATCTATATTATTGATATGCTTAATTTGGATTGCACTACAAAATGTTTAAATGCTTTTGATGAAATTTCATGATTGTGGCATAGAAGATTAGGCCATGCCTCTTTTGATCATCTTTCTAGAATAAATTCTAAGGAATTGGTGAAGGATATTCCTTGTTTGAAGTTTGAAAAGACCGCATTTGTGGTGCGTGCCAACTTGGGAAACAAATCAAGCCTTCTTTCAAACCAATCAAGGATATCATGACATCTAGGCCATTAAAATTGATTCACGTGGATCTTTTTGGACTAACTAAAACTAAAAGCTTAAATGGAAATAGATATGTTTTTGTCTTAGTCGATGATTTCTCTCGTTTCACTTGGGTTTTCTTTTTGGAGCATAAAGATCAAACTTTTTCACATTTTAAGACTTTTCAAAAAAGGGTTTGAAAAGAAAAGGATTTTCGATTCTACGCATAATAAGTGATAGAGGTGATGAGTTTGTCAACCAACTCTTTATGACTTATTGTGATGAAAAGGAATTAAGCATGAAATGTCACGTCCTAGAACTCCACAACAAAATGGAGTAGTTGAACGGAAGAATAAAACTCTTCAAGAAATGGTTAGGACTATGATTAGTGAATACGGGCTCCCTCAATACTTATGGGCTGAGGTCATAAATACCGCATGTTATGTATCGAACCGAATTTACTTGTGTAAAAATACTTTCAACTTTTGAAATTTATCATTTAAGAAAACCAAATGTTTCATACTTTAAAGTTTTTGGATGCAAGTGTTTTGTTTTGAATACCAAAGATAATTTGGGCAAATTTGATTCTAAGGCTTTTGAAGTAATCTTTGTTGGCTATTCTAGTACTAGCAAAGCATATAGAGTGTTCAATAAATCATCCCTTACTATTGAAGAATCTATGCATGTTAAATTTGAGGAATCTAATGCATTTGTTGAGAATGTTGTAGAGATTAACTCATCAAGTGAGGACATGGAGAAAATTTCCTTGAAGGACTCACCCATCCAAGAAGACAAGCAAGAACCTAATGGTGAAGTTCAAAAGGATGAAGTGGAACCATCACAACCACTTCCTAAAGATTGGAGATACGCCTCAAATCATCCCAAAGATCTCATCATAGGTGATGTATCAAAGGGGGTAACCACTCGCTCCAAACTCCATGATTTGTGTGGGCACTATGCATTCATATCTCATTTTGAACCCAAAATCATCCTCGAAGCCGAGGGTGACTCATATTGGTTGCTTGCTATGCAAGAAGAGCTCAATCAATTTGAGCGCAACCAAATTTGGCATCTTGTTCTTAGACCCCATGATAGATCAACAATTGGTACTAAGCGGATTTTTAGGAACAAGTTAGATGAGTCAGGTAATGTTGTTAGGAATAAGGCTAGGTTAGCGGCCCAAGGTTACACTCAAGTTGAAGGAATCGACTTTGAGGAGATCTTTACACCCGTAGCACGGCTAGAAGCCATACGGATCACACTAGCTTATGCATCCTATAAAAATTTTAAACTTTTTCAAATGGATGTAAAAAGTGCATTTCTAAATGATTTTATTGATGAGGAAGTATATGTTGAACAGCCCCCTGGTTTTGTAGATCATATACATCTAATTTTGTTTTCAAACTAGATAAAGCATTGTATGGTTTAAAACAAGCTCCAAGAGCTTGGTATGAAAGACTTTCTAGTTTTCTTCTATCAAATGATTTTGTTAAAGGCAAAGTAGACACCACATTATTTACTAAACATGTTGGTAGTGACATTCTTATAGTACAAATATATGTTGATGATATAATCTTTGGTTCTACTAATGAATTACTTTGTAAGGAGTTTGAACAATGTATGCAACGTGAATTTGAGATATCATTGATGGGTGAATTGAATTATTTTCTTGGACTCCAAATCAAGCAAATGCATGATGGGATCTTCATATGTCAAGCCAAGTACTCTAAGGAACTCATCAAGAAATTTGGGCTTGAAGACTCAAAAATTTGCAACACTCCCATGGCTACTACCACCAAGCTTGACAAGGATGACCAAGGTAAGAGTGTTGACATAAAATTATATAGAAGCATGATTGGTAGTTTGTTGTATTTAACGGCTAGTAGGCCGGATATTATGTTTAGTGTGTGTGTCTTTGTGCTAGATTCCAATCTTATCCCAAAGAATCTCATTTAATTGCGGTAAAACACATTATTCTTATATTAAGGGCACTATTGGAATGGGTCTATAGTATCCGAAGACCGGACAATTCTCAATGACGAGTTTTCGGATGCCGACTATGCGGGTTGTAGAGTGGATAGAAAGAGTACTAGTGGAACATGTCAATTTCTTGGTAATTGTCTTGTTTCATGATCTTTCAAGAAACAAAATTCGGTAGCCCTCTTAACGGCCGAGGCGGAGTATGTTGCGGCGGGGGCATGTTATGCTCAAGTCCTTTGGATGAAACACTCTCCTTGATTATGATTTGCATTATGGCCATATCAAAATATTTTGTGATAATACTAGTACAATTCATATGACTAAGAATGCAAATCAACATAGTAAGACCAAGCACATTGAGATTAGATATCACTTCCTTAGAGATCATTTTGAGAAAGGTGATATTGATATTGATTATGTTTCTACTGATTTTCAACTTGCCGATATTTTCACTAAACCACTTGACTTCAATAGATTTTCTTTTATATGTGGTGAACTAAATGTTTGTGTTATTGACTAAATAAGTTTTCTTACTATCTTATCCCTTTTTGATGTATAACAAAAAGGGGGAGAAATATCTTATGTTATGTTTTTTGTTTTTTTGTTTTGGTGTAGTGTTTTTGTTTTGTTTTCTCTAATAATAGTTGTTCTATACTTATTTAATATAGCATTATTTGAGGGTGAGTTTTTACCTCCCTTCTATATCTTGTGTTATAGCTTATATGTTTTGTCATCATCAAAAGGGGGAGATTGTCGGCCCAAAAGGTTGCACTCTCCATTTATATACGTTTGATGATAACAAAACATATAAAAGCTATTTAGTACTAATAAAGATTCTAGAATGAATTTCAGGTTTGTACAAGTCTTGATGACTTTAAGCATGTTGCAAGGTTAATGGCGCTAATAGCATGTTGTAAGGTTGATGGCGCATGAGGACTCTTTCATAGGAGAGGAGGCTCTAGCTCGGCAACACAATTCAGAGACATCTTCCTATATAGTTTTTATATTTTAGTTTGTTAAAGGATAGTATATAATGTTGAAGCTCAAATTCCCCACACACACAAAATTGCACGTATTTTTCAAAAGATTATTTTTGTCTCTTGTGTAAAATATTTTAATAGACCTATTTCTGTATGTGCAAACTTAATTTATTGTATTTTACAAAGTCTTGACAAAAATCATTTTTGAAAATAAACATATCTTCGAAAACATTTCCTCAAAATTTCTGTTTTGACCTGTTGTGGTCGACCGGGCGGTCGACCGGCTCTATTACAGGTCAGAACGGTCGACCGTACGGTCGACCGCAGTTCTGACCGTTGGGTACGTGCATGTGTGCACGTTATCCGGTCGACCGGGCGGTCGACCGGACCCCATGTCGGTCAACCGGGCGGTCGACCGACTGACTGCACCCAACTCTCTGTTTGGGACGGTCGACCGGGCGGTCGACCAGAGCCTGCCAACGGTCAAAAAATTTTAAAAACCGGTCGACCGTGAGTGTTTTCTCAGCAAACGGCTGTACGCGTCGGAAAAAAGAGAAAGAAGGTTTTTACTGTAAAATTTTCCTTGAATCAGATGAAAAGATTACAACAAAAACAACTTTTCCTTCTAGTTACAAGGGAGGGAGGATGTTGAGTCTTGATCCTCCTTTGTTTAATGTTGGGTTCTTCGTGTGGCGGTGGAGAGTGAATCTTGTTCTCCGTTGACCAGATGACCGTCGGGATCGTCAGGGATCTTCTCTTCGGCTGGTAGAAAGAGTAGCACAGCTCTTATCTACCAAAACTCTCAAAGAGAAGGTAGGCAAAGAGTAGCTTGTACGCAGCAAGCTTGACGAAGAGTTGAGCTCTCTCCTTTTTCTGCCATGTCTGGTCGTCTGATTGCCGATCCTCTTATCACCAAATGCCTTTGATTGCTGATCGCCAATTGCCACCCTCCTCTTATCGTCCCCTCGACCTCATAGCAAACGAGTCTATTTATAGAGGTCCTAGGGGGTGAACGTGCCCCCTAAAAATGCTCCACGATGAGGGGCTGACCTCCTCGCTATGTGGGCGGCGACAGCCCCATAACCAGGCGGTTATAACTGAGACGCGGGTGTCAGCCCACGTGCCTTGAGGTTGAGACGCGGGTGTCGAGCCCACGCGCCTTGATGCTGAGACGCGGGTGTCGAGCCCACGCGCCTTGATGCTGAGACGCGGGTGTCGAGCCCACGCGCCTTGATGCTGAGGCGCGGGTGTTGAGCCCACGCGCCTTGATGCTGAAACTCTGCCTTTTAATGGCTTGTCTTTTAGTGATTTTTAGACAGCCTACAGAACCCCCTCTAAAGTTTTCGGTATTCCGCAGTTGACTGGGACGGATTTTGAAATACTTTGGACTCTAGCTGAATTCACCTCTATGATTGGACTGTTAATGCTCCGGGTTTGATCTTATCTGGAGTTGGTCTTCGTGAGTGTACTGTTGAACTCTTTGAGGCCACCAGAGTTGATCGTGTTGAGTGTCTAGATACACAGTCTAAACCTCCCCGATTGCTTTTAGTCTGTCATGGACGCGCTTTAAGCCAAGAGTGGACGATCGTCTGCTTGTGCCAGTGTACTGTTGAAACTGATTTGTAGAAGCAAGGACTGAACGCCAGTTCTTTTTGAAGAGCAGAGATAATACTGCTTTACAGACGCGACTTTCATGGGGTGCGTCTTTTAGAAATGAAAAACGCGACTGATATTCCATAAAGCAGACGCGATGTTCAGCCGGGCTGGAAAGACGCGAACTTCTTAGAGAGACGCGACTTTTTGAATGCATTTATGGCGGTGATGACGGGGCATGTCCATCGAAGAGGCGCGGCCGTCGGGTGCGAATCTGTGCCATGTCATGATTGCACTGCCAGTTGGCCTGGGGAACCTGACGGGACATCACCTTTTGACGCGCAGACTTCCCGGTTCATTAAATGATCTGTTCCACGTGTCAAGCGATGACTCGCTGCAGAGCCATGGTGCGCGATCTTCGCGATACATTAAATTGATCTGTTCCACGAGTCAAGCGATGACTCGCTGCAGAACTAATCGAGCCACGCGCCGCGTATCTTCGTAAATCCTTGTGCCTATAAATGGCAACAATTAGAGAGATACCTCTTCTTCTCCGACTCCAGAAGTGACATCAAGGACACTCCATGTTCGTTGGATGGCCTTCTGGCGAAAGAGATGCTTATGAATGAAGGGTTGCATGGCTTTCTGCTGCCACCGGACCTCAAGAACACTATTGCTCTTAGCTTAGTCAGCTAGGGATCTTCCGATGTTTACGTCATGCACCATAGTGCAACCAGCTCCAATTGTCGCCACAGTTTGGCACTTCTTCAGACATCGTGCACTTGGAATTGATGCGGCTTCAAGGAGTGAGTACGGCCTCTGAGAGAGAGAGAGAGGGACTTCTTTGTACTCTTTAATTGTAACACTCAATCTTATTATATAAGAGAGCGTTTTGTATCACTTTCGTATGCCTGGATATAAATAAAAGTGACACTTTTCTTTTTGCCTATTTCATTGTCTTGAACTTTTTGTCTTCAGTTAGACTCATAGAAGCAAAGAATCTTTGACTTTGTCAAAATTATGATGATAATCTTAATAAGTCAAACTTTGTAGGGAAAGATCCTATTTCAGGAACTCTCACAATACTGTCAGAGGTGTAATATTAACTTGACAGAGATGAAATAATTTTTGGTGGACCTGCCACTTTATAAGAGAAAGTGACAAGTAGAATTGGTACCCCAGGGAGGGTGAACTTTTATCAAGTGTTTGGGATTAACTTGATTGAGCTCAGCTGGGGATTTGATGGAAACACTGTTGATGGTGTAGTATTAACCTAACAATATTTTTAGGTAGACTTGTTATTCTGTTGAAGAGAATAACAAGTGAGACTAGACTCGTGGGGAATCTAGGAAGGTTTGTTACCGTTAGAGGTGTGATATTAACTTAACGGGTTGAAAGTGGTCTTGTCAGAAGTGTAATGTTAACTTGACAAGGATGTGAGTCAGAGGTGTGATATTAACTTAACTCAGAAGTGTCACTGTCATAGGTGTAATGTTTAACTTGACAGTGAGGGTAATGCTAGAGGTGTAATGTTGAACTTGGCATTGGTCATTCGGCTTGTATAAGGAAGTCCGAGGGAAAGTCATGGCCATAGGTGTATTGTTTAACTTAGCAATGACTTGATGCTAGAGGTGTAATGTTAACTTAGCATCATCCATTTCAGCTTCGATATGGAAGTCTGAAGAAAAGTGACTGTCAGAGGTGTAATATTAAACCTGACAGAAACCTGATTACTGTTTAGAGGTGTGCTGTTAAATTTTAACAGTAATTTGTCAGAGGTATAGTATTAACTTGACAAAGATTGACTCATGATAAGAGCAATTTGAGGACCTGTCATTCTATTGGTGAGAATTGACAAGTGAAAATTTGAAGTGCCAGAGGTATAGTGTTAACTTGGCAAATTTGAAAGTTCGATACTCCGTGTAGAGTTGACAAACAAAATTTATACTCGACAAGGAATATTGAAAAGTTTTCATTACCAGAGGTATAGTGTTAACTTAGTAACGGTTGTATTTTGTAGACCTACCATTCTGTGGATGAGAATTGGTAAGGGATTTTGGAGGAAAGAGTGGAGCCAAGTCCACTTAAGATTTTTAGCAAACCCTCAGCTATCAACGAATTTGAGGCGCCTTTACCAACTACCGTTTGAGTTGGGCTAGCCATGCTATTCCCCTCAGCATGATGAGTTGTCGAAGACTTATGTTGGGCTTAGAAGCCAACGTTTTCCTCTATCCTTAGCCGTCGGGGGCGTCGGATGTTATAATGAAGAAATTCTTCTTACTTTGATCAGAGGTGTACTTTTAACTTGATCAGCGGAAGAATACCATCTAAGGATAGTATTTCTTCAGGAACCTGCCATTGATCGGCATCATGAGTGTATCGCCATTTGAGGTTATGAGGCGATATGACCCATTTGAGTAGACTGACTCTACTACAAATGGTCCTTCCCATTTGGGTTGGAATTTTCCTTTTGTCTTGTGCGTCATTACCATGGGTCTTCTGACGGCTAAGACAAGATCGCCTTTCTTGAAAGTTCGCATTTTAACTTTCTTGTTGAAGGCTCTGGTAATACGAGCTTGGTAGAGCTCGATTTGTTGTTGGGCCTGCAGACGTTTATCATCTAAGGCCTCCAGTTCCTGGAGTCCCTGTCGATGCTTCTCCTCTGTTGTCATCTCCGCTGTCAAGGCGACGCGTAGAGATGGAATTTGGATTTCCAGTGGGAGCAAGTCTTCACATCCATATACCAAAGAAAATGGTGTGGCTTTAGTTGGGGTTCGCACAGTTGTGCGATAGGCCCATAAGCATTCACCCAAGTTGTCGTCCCAGTCTCGTTGACTTTTCGAGACGAACTTCTTGAGAAGCTTGCCAATAGTCTTGTTGAAAGCTTCTGCGAGGCCATTAGCGGCAGGATAGTATGCCGTTGAGGACACACTCTGGATTCTGAACTTAGCGCAGAATCTTTGGAAAGCTTGGCTGATGAACTGAGGTCCATTGTCATGGACAACTCGCCGAGGTACACCGAAACGGTAAATAACGTGATGTTTCACGAACTTGATCACGTTAGACGATTTTACCTCCTTCAAAGGGATGGCTTCGGCCCATTTAGAGAAGTAATCGGTTATTGTCAAAATAAACTGATGTCCTTGTGATGAAGGTGGGCTGATAGGTCCGACCACGTCCATGCCCCACATTTCAAATGGCCAGGTAGAGGCCGTAGAGTGAAGGTAGCCTTGTGCTTGATGGATGAAATTGCCATGCACTTGGCAGGCGTGACATCTTTTAGCATAGGTGACGGCGTCGGCAACCATCTTGGGCCAATAGTAACCCAATCTTTGGAGTCGATGTGCCAATTTTGGGCCAGGTTGGTGGGCTCTACACATACCGTCGTGGGCTTCTCTCAATACCTCTTGGGCTTCTTTTGGTGAAAGGCACCGGAGTAAGATCCCGTCATGCGATCGACGATACAATGTTCGCGTAATCGCATTATAGTAGAATTTGGGGGCTTTCTTTCGAATGGCAGCCGCCTCTTTGGTGTCTTCAGGGAGAATGTCGTATAAGACGAAATCAATGTAGGGGAATCGCCAGTCTTTAAGCTCCGGACCGGTTGACAATTCCAGTGCTTCTTTGCCTTGACAATCTCCCTTTGACTCCTGATAGTCCTCGAGAACATTTCTCGGGCAATACAGGTCGTGGCTGTAGACGAATATCTTCTCCATTGCTCCGGCTGGAAGAGCTAAGGAGGCCACGAGGGATGCGAGTGCATCCGCGTGCGCATTTTGCCTGCGCGGTACATGGTCGATGTAGAAGCTTGTAAATCCCTCGGCCATGCGGATAGTTGCGTTGTGGTAAGGTACTAGGTCCTCATGTCTGACTTCGTACTCCCACGAACTTAGCTGACGATGAGTTTAGAATCGCCATATGCCTCGAGATTTTTAACGCCAATCTCATCGGCGAATTGCATCCCAATCAAAAGAGCGTTGTACTCCGCCACATTGTTGGAACAAGGCTCAGTTAATGAGACAGCTCGGGGAATCACATAATTTTGTGGGGATATGAGTACTACTCCTACCCCTGCTACTACGTGTCCCTTTGGGCTTGTTCTTGATGCACCGTCGAAGAAAAGTTGCCATACTTGACTTTCGAACGATGTCTGAGTCAGGCAGACTTCAGCAACTTCATCTGGGAGATCCTCGTAGACTTTGGCTGCCCTCGGATCTGGGTGCTCAGCTAGGAAATCCGCCACCGCTTGTCCCTTAATGGCCTTTTGTGGTAAAAAGTGCATCTCATATTGGGAGAGCAATATGGCCCATTTTGCCAGCCGGCCGTTTAATGATGAAGTTTAGTCATAAGTAACCTCAGGGGGTTGACTTTTGATATGACGTTTATAGTTTGGCCTACCAGATAGTGCCACATTTTCTGAATAGCGAACACTAATGCCAAACATTCCTTCTCGATCGGGTTATACCGATGTTCGGCTCCGATCATTGTTCTACTCAAATAGTAGATTGCTTACTCTCGTCCTTGGTCGTCGTTCTGAGCTAGTAGAGCTCCCAAAGAATGATCCATTGCTCGGACATATACCAGGAAAGGCTTCCCGGATACCGGAGCTGCAAGGACTGGTGGTTGGGTGAGGTATTGCTTGATTTCCTCGAACGCTTGTTGGCAAGCGTCATCCCAAATGAATGAGACACCCTTTTTCATTAACTTAGCGAAGGGTTGGCATCTTCCGGAGAGATTTGAGATAAACCTGCGGATGTACGCCAATCGTCCTTGCAATCCCCTGAGTTCTTTGAGATTTCTCGGGGGTTGCATCTCCTGGATAGCGCGGACCTTTTCCGAGTCCAAGTGAATTCCGGTGGATGTTACAACAAATCCTAAGAATTTGCCACTGGCCACCCCCAGGAAGGACTTTGTGGGATTCATCTTCAATTGATGAGCCCGCATGATGTCGAAGACCACCTTCAGGTCCGCTATGTGATCACCTTTAGTGTGGCTTTTTACCGCGATGTCATCAACATAACGTTCCACCGTTTTGCGTATTTGCTGATGGAAAATGGCGTTCATGGCCCTTTGATAGGTTGCCCCTGCATTTTTCAGTCCGAAGGGCATGACGGTGTAGCAATATACCCCTAGAGGTGTCCTGAAGGAGGTATGCTTTTCCTCATCAGGATACATTTTAATTTGATTGTATCCTGAGAATCCATCCATGAAGGACATTCGTTTGAATCCACAAGTGTTGTCAATCATGACATCTGTGATTGGCAGTGGGAATTCGTCTTTGGGGCAAGCCTCGTTTAGATCACGGAAGTCGATGCAGATCCGGATCTTCCCGTTCTTCTTGGCAACTGGGACAATGTTGGCTACCTAGTCGGGATGTTGTTCTTTCCTGATGAAGCCAGAATCAATAAGTTTTCTGACTTCTGATTGAATTGCCTCCATTATCTCTGGACGGAACCGTCGCTGCTGTTGTTTGACAGGTTTTGTGTCCGGATTGATGTTGAGGCGATGCATAGCCACCTGAGGATCGAGTCCTGGCATGTCCTCATAATTCCAGGCGAAGACGTCTATATACTCTTGTACAAGAGATATTAGATCCTTCTTCTTCGAAGGTGACAGGCCGTCACTTATGAAGATGGGCTTAGGGTTAACCTCATCTCCTAGGTTGATCTGAACAACCTTGTCTTCTGTGGGTGGCTCGCGCTGTTCAAAGCGAGTGTCCCAAAGAGCATTTAAATGTTTGATCCAAGGATCTGTATCAAATTGGATCATTTCTTCATTTTCATCTTCCAGGTGGCTTGTCGAAACCATGTTCACTGAAAGTTCCTTAAAGATGTTGCCGACACTGACATCTGACTCCCAAGATGATGTGTCTGAAGAGTAATCGTTGCTCAATAATTCTTGAGAATCGGAGGCTGATGGGACTGGAGTCGATACATAGCCCAACCCCTGGCGCGTCTGATGATAATAATCAGGGGCCTTCCCTTTCGGCACAAAGGATCGAAGCAGCGTCCTCCTTCCTTTGCCGAAGTTCAACCCGGGTCTGTTGGTCAGGTCGTACCCCATGCATCTCATCATTTTGAGTGCTTTTGGTTCATAATGACCGAACTGAGGGGACTCCTCCTCACTTCTCGAGTCTTCGCAGGGCATTGGCTCAGACGAGATTCGCCTAAAAAGAATTAGTTTTTGGCCTTTTCGTCTTGCTGGAACCATAAATATAGATTCTTGCGCATTACCATTATCTTGGTATGTCTCGAAGGATGACTTCACTGGTACATGCAACGATGTCAAAGCATCTACTGCCGACCAGGGGTCATCGTCTACTTCGGTGCTAGTGTCTGATGGTACTGAATCAGAAGCAAACACAGAAAAATACGCAAAATCTAAATCTTCATTAATATACCAACCGCCTACATCGTCGGTGGTATTATCAACATCGAGCTTATTGGTGCTCTTTACAAGTGGTTCTAACTCCCACAGGCACTCTTCTTTCTCGGGCTCGGTGTCAGCTTCGTTACCAGAGTCTGGCTCCTCTGGTCGCGGGACTTCATCCGTCTCCACCGGATCTTGGTACAGCAAAGAGTCGGTGAAATAATTCTCGACCCCTTTGAACGGATACCTTTCGGCGATCAACGTCTGCACCTTTCCACTCCCGTCAATGTATTTCATGACTTGGTGGAGAGTGGAGGGAACGATGGAGTTGCGGTGAATCCACGGTCGTCCCAGCAATAGATTGTAGGAAGTGTCGGCGTCGATGATGTAGCATGTCACTTCCGACTTGAGGCTTCCAATCTGGCATTTGAGCTTGATTTTCCCCATCGGACGGGTCTGGTTGGCATTGAACCCATAGATAGTTGTCTGAGTAGGGCTCAAGCGATGAGTAGGAATGCCCAGATGCTGCATGACCCGGCGAGGCATGATGCTCAATGCGGACCCTGGATCTACCTGAATGCGGTTCACCTCAGACGATCCGATATACCCTGTGAAATACAGGGGTCGATCATGCTTCCCTTTAACCTGCATATCATCTGCTGTGAAGGTAATACAGGGAGCATTTGGGGAGGTGTGGAGGCAATCCTCTACATCTTCCTCCTTCGGCACCTGGGTCATGAAGACCTCGGTATTTGCCAGAGCTTCTTGTAGAGCTTCTCTGGTCGACTTTGATAGTCTAAGAAGTTCATACAAGGTAATGCGTGCCGGGATATTGGATAGTTGAGCCAGGACATCAAAGCGGTAAGGCGCCGTAGATCCTTCCGCGATGCCCTTTTGAAGGGCTCGAGAAAATCGAGTCTCCTTCTGTTTCTCCACGGGTTGTTTTGTGGAGGGCTTGGTTGGCTCTGCAGCAGGTTGTGGAGGGGTTGCCGCCGTTTCGCCATACTGCTTCAAGTAGGGCTGTCCTGAGCGGGTTCCCGCCATCGATTGGTTGGGCTCTGTGGCCAAGACTATTATTTCTTCCTCTGAGTCGATTAACGAGGGAACATCAGTCTCGGCTTCTCGAGAGGAGGCACCCACCACATTGCAGGATGAGGCCTTTGCCTTACCTTTGGATTTCATGTTGGTCACAGTAGTCCATTGCTGTTCGTTGACAAGGTCAGGGTGGACCCACATGATTTCCCCTTGAGGTGTAGGGACGGGTGCCAAGCCTTTTGCTTGCTGCTGGTGAGGGTCTGTGTTGACCACTCTCAGCTCTCCTCTTGGAATAGGGGCCACCCCCGCAGGTGTTGGGGTTGTCTTCCGAACTGGAGAACTAACGTCACATTAGCCATCACCTTCTTCTGCTCTGGTCGGAGCTTTAACACCTCCGCGTCAATCAGGGCTTGAAGGATGTCCTTGAAGACGTAGCAGCTCTTAGTAGGGTGCCCCAGCATCCTGTGGTACAAGCAATAGGTGGGATTGTCGGTCTTGCCGACTTCCTCGGGGCGCCTAGCTTCAGGGAGCTTCAGTCGGTTGCTCTTGTTGAGTAGTTTAAAGAGTGAATCGACATGTTCCTCCTTGAAGGAATATTGCTTGTTGGCGCGTGGCTGGCTTGAAGATCCACTCACCTTGCCTGATTGAGGCTTGGCGGGAGATTTGGTCTCCGTTGCCAAATTATCCTTCCGCTTTGTTTGGAGGGATGTGTCTGGCGCACGCCTTGTCGACCTTTCCGGCCTAGGCTTACCTTCCTCTGCTCTGACGCGGGCGACAATCTCCTCAGCCTGTTCACCTTGTTGGACTAATTGCTTCCAGGTGCGGCTTTTAGCAACTCCTATTTGAGCAAGGAGTGAGGTTTAGAGATTGTGGCGGCATGTTTCCACCAGGGTGGCCTGGGTCATACCGCTTGGACACCGGAGTGCCACGTTCCGAAACCTTTCCACGAAAGATTTGACGGACTCCCCTTTTCGCTGTTTGGTAGCCAAAAGAGTGGGCATCGTGACTTCAGAGTCATCCTCGAAGAAGCGTGTTAAGAACAGCTTCTCCAAATCGCCCCAGTTCTTGATAGAACCTTTTGGGAGCTTCATAAACCATTCAAAGGCCAACCCTTTCAGGGTGCCGATGAACAGGCGCGCCAGGATGGCATCATTATCTACTACATTCCCGGTTTGAGATTTGAAGTAGTAGATGTGCTGGTTGGGTGACCCCTTCCCATCAAAGGCTTGGAGAGTTGGAGCTTTGAACTTGGGCGGGTACGGAACCAAGTCCCATTCAGCCGGGTAGGGCCGGACTACTCCTGTTTCTTGGAGGTCTTTGCGATTGGCAAGGGCCTCGAGGCGTCGCTCCAGTTGACTCATTCTTTTAGCATGAGCCTTCCCCGATCTTGGTCGCCTTTTACTTGCGACGAGGACTTGGACGAGCCAGAAGTAGATCGCCGCGTCTCCTCAGAAGGTTCAGAAGATGAGCTTTCTCCCTTTCTCCCTTTGCCCTTTGACTTTTTAGGAGGGGACCTCCTCCTGTCTTCGAGCAGCTGTGCAATCGCCTGCTTGAGGGAGTTAATAGATTCCTGCTGAGAAAGAATCATATCCATTTGTGCCTTCTGGATCTGCTCTAAACGTTTAGCCGTCTCCTCAGGAGTGCCTGTCATGTAGGCAGAGGTCTCCTTCTCGACGGAAGAGTTCGAAGCCCTTGATTCCGCTACGGCGGAGTGAGAATCATTAATGCCATGGGCTAAGGCATTATAGTCAATTGGGGTAATGGCCCCAGTCCGTGTGCGAGTGTGTCGATACACTCCTTCCGGTTCAGAGTCAGACTCGTCAGAGCTGATTGCAGGTTGTTTTCCCTTGCTCCTGCTTTAATATTCGCAGAGAGCTCCAGGTACTCAACGTCAGAGAAGGTTCTCCTTCTGTGGGAGCGTCTTCTTTTAGCTAATGGGGGAATCAGGGTCAGCTGTCTGACTAAAGACTGCTGGTGCACGCCTGATCCGCAACGGCACTCAGAGAGCATATGGATGAGCCGTTGGCAGCAACACGACGAAGTGGCCTGATTGGCACTTCTTTTCTTCGTCAAATAATCCCTCAAGTCCATGGGAGGGGGATTGAAAAAGTTAGCCTCGCAACGTCGAAGACGGGAGGCATCCATATGCCGTACAGCCTGAACGCAGGCTTCAGGGACGCGGTTCTCGCGCCGCAGCTGTTCAGCGCGCGTCTGGCGTCTTTGTTGAGACAAGATGCGCCTGTCGCGTTGCTGTTTGGTGTATCGGGGCAGAGACACTTGAGAGAGAGTGGGCTGTTGGGCCCCACGCCTATGGGCGCGTGCCTCTTTTGCTTGACGAGGCACAGAGGCTTCACCTTGGCGTTTGGTGAGTTGGTCCTCAGAGGACCTAACTGGAGGAATCTCGCGTTTGGGCTGCCAAACGCGGACTTCGCGGGGCGCGAGCAAGGCGCCAGTTTGTATGCTGCGTCCAGCCTCAGTCAGACAACCAGAGGTTCCAACTTGCAGCTGGCGCGCGCGTCTCCTCTGTCGACGCTCAGCGTTCCGGTTGCGTCGCGGTGGTGGAGAGAGACCAACAATATCCTGATGCTGAATATCAGAGATTTTAACCACGCGGGTCTCCTGAGAGACGCTGACGCGGGTGTTCTGTGCGACGCGGTTGGTCGCAAAGGCAGTTGTGTCTGGGGTCACGCGGGCCTTCTGAGAGGCGCCGGCGCGTGCACCTTGCTTGGCACAGTGGGCAGCAGGGGCGCCCGAGAGAGCCACAGATCGGGCTTCGGGGCCATTCCCTGTCGAGACCCGGCGGCAGACGCGGGTTTTTGGGCTCTTGGAGCCGGAAGAGAGAAACTCTTCGTACTTTGCCTGGTCGAACTCGACAATGAGCGATTCGACCATCTTCCCCTTACGGAGGACGTCATCCTGCGCCACGATTTGCTCGTCAGTGACAAATGTAGTCCCCAGCGGCGTCGCCATCTCTTGTACGCGCCGGAAAAAAGAGAAAGAAGGTTTTTACTGTAAAATTTTCCTTAAATCAGATGAAAAGATTACAACAAAAACAACTTTTCCTTCCAGTTACAAGGGAGGGAGGATGTTGAGTCTTGAATCCTCCCTTTGTTTAATGCTGGGTTCTTCGTATGGCGGTGGAGAGTGAATCTTGTTCTCCGTTGACCAGATGACCGTCGGGATCGTCAAGGATCTTCTCTTCGGCTGGTAGAAAGAGTAGCACATCTCTTGTCTACCAAAACTCTCAAAGAGAAGGTAGGCAAAGAGTAGCTTGTACGCAGCAAGCTTGACGAAGAGTTGAGCTCTCTCCTTTTTCTGCCGTGTCTGGTCGTCTGATTGCCGATCCTTTTATCACCAAGTGCCTTTGATTGCTGATCGCCAATTGCCACCCTCCTCTTATCGTCCCCTCGACCTCATAGCAAACGAGTCTATTTATAGAGGTCCTAGGGGGTGAACGTGCCCCCTAAAAATGCTCCACGATGAGGGGCTGACCTCCCCGCTATGTGGGCGGCGACTGGCCCCATAACCAGGGCGGTTATAACTGAGACGCGGGCGTCAGCCCACGCGCCTTGAGGTTGAGACGCGGGTGTCGAGCCCACGCGCCTTGATGCTGAGACGCGGGTGTCGAGCCCACGCGCCTTGATGCTGAGACGCGGGTGTCGAGCCCACGCGCCTTGATACTGAGGCGCGGGTGTTGAGCCCACGCGCCTTGATGCTGAAACTCTGCCTTTTAATGGCTTATCTATTAGTGATTTTTAGACAGCCTACAACGGCTAGTTTTTTAAACATGTTTTAAAACGTGTTTTTAATCTCAAAACGTGATTTTAGGCTGATTTTGGGTCTTATCCTTCCTGATTAGTCAAAATTAATATTTATCCTTTAATCCCTACCTATATCCTATAAATAGGGGTGGATGGGATTGAGGAGAAAGACAACAACATTTGCAAAAAAATCAAAAGTTTGAGTATTCTTGAAAGAAGTTTTATTCTCAGTTTTTGTGCTCTAATCTCTGATTTTTCTCTAAAGTTTTTGAATCAAAACTCTCTTCTACTTTGTTTTATTTTTCACTTACAAACCTTGAGCTTCAATCCTATACATTATTCTCTAGGGTTTTGTAAAGAAAAGTTTTTCAAAAGAGAGTTTGTGGTCTTTTGATCACTAAGTGATTATTGTATTTGTGGCTTCACTACCTCTGGACTAGAGGAGTGTGATTGAGGAGTTAGATACTCCCTAGTGGTTGTAATCCTTTGTGAAATTTCTAGTAGATCGAAAATCCTTCTGGGTGAAGGCGGGGACGTAGAGATGGGTGCTCGAACCTCAAAATAAATCTCTGTGTTTGCGATTGGTTTACTTGGGCTGTTTACTTTCTATTCTCATTCTTATATTGTCGATCTTTACTCTCACAACAAGATTGCATTGCGCACCTCAAACTCTTATTTAGAGGAATCACGAGAAAGGAGTTCAGAGCCCTTCACGAAGTATTCGGCTTCTAATCTTGCTTTGAGTGATCGTTGCTTCATCTCATTTTTAAATTAGTGCATTGATTAGCTTTATCACCTATTCACCCCCCCTCTAGGTGATTTCAACCACAACATAGATATACAAACAATATATATATATATATATATATATATATATATATATATATATATATATATATATATATATATATATATATATATATATATAAAATAATCTATGTATACATATATGCATAGATGTCTATCAGATATGGGAGCATAGGAAAATACTAAAAACATGGGCAAGCAATTTATGGGCTAGTAAAGAACAAAAAATGTGAAAGAACTAGCTCAAGTGTATGTAGGCCAAACAAAGATCATATAAACACAACTTAAAATATATTAACAAGCATGAAAAGCTAGCTATTCATATGCATATATAGATCAACCTAGAAATGAAATTTTCAAGTAGAGAAGTTACCAAATCATAGGCAATTTTTAAAATA
Source organism: Agave tequilana (assembly GCA_038442645.1). Taxonomy (NCBI): domain Eukaryota; kingdom Viridiplantae; phylum Streptophyta; class Magnoliopsida; order Asparagales; family Asparagaceae; genus Agave; species Agave tequilana. Next base: position 39,344 of record JAVJIF010020608.1, read on the forward strand.
GGTGCTTCTTGATAGCGATGCAATATGACGGTTGATCCTTTGAGCTTCGATGCATCCACCACCAAGGCACCATCTCCCCCTATATTTTGGAGGACGATGACACACTTACATCAATCAAATTTGGTGTGTTTTTTTGGTATATAGATCTAGCTAGAAATGAAATTTTCAAATATAGAAGTTATCAAACTATAGGCAATTTTTAAAATAGGTGCTTCTTGATAGCGATGCAATATGACGATTGATCCTTTGAGCTTCAATGCATCCATTACCAAGGCACCATCTCTCCCTATGTTTTGGAGGACGATGACACACCTACATCAATCAAATTTGGTATGTTCTTTGGTACCCAAATCATTTTGGGTCTTATAGGGTCACTACTTTCTCGAACCCAGACATTTTTGTTTAACATGTTCAACTTAGCATAACAAAATTTTGCTAAATGACCTTTGCGGCCGCAATGTGCACATGTATACAATTTGCCATACATGAAAGCATGCTTATGTTGATGTGTATGTGCATGTTGTACATGTTTTTCATGGTGTGTGTGAGATGAATGAGATGTATATTTCCTTTTGGTTTTTTCCTTTGGAAACATAGAATTAAATTTGTTCACATCAAATGTACATTTTTCAAGGTGGTATCCAAAACATCAATATGTTTTTGGATATCAAAAAATCATTTTTATTAAAAGCTATATTAGTGCTTTTGCCCTTACAAACAAGTTTATATTTAACAAAATACTTTTTTGTTTTCTCAAAAGAAATAGATAAATCATTTTTTTCTTTAAAAACAATTTTAACTTATTCTTTAAAAAGTCATTTTTCTTTTTCAATTTTTTATTTAGTGCAAGAGAAATTTCATATCTATTTTGTAATTCTTCAAAAACTTATGCAAGTTCATCCATAGTTAAATCATCATCTTCTAGAAAGGTTTTGAGATTTACCATGGAAGTCTCCTCTCCGTTTGCCATGAAGCGAACGTGTGCGGCATTAATTTTCTCTTCGGAATCTGTTTCCGAATCATCCCAAGTGGCTACCATTACCTTCTTCCTCTTATGCACGTTCTTGGAGGTGGCGGCTTGAAGTGAGGGACAATCCGCGATGAGATGACCCGTCTTCTTGCAATAAAAGAAAGACTCGTCTCCTCCTTTATCTTTTCAAATCTTCCTTGAGGTTTTCCTCTTTGGAAGTTGCTTTGTCTTCCCTTCTTATAAAATATTTTTCCCACTCTCCTAATGAGATGGCAAAGTCTTCATCTCTATCTTCGGATGAATCTTCTTCGTCAATGGTGGAGGGAGTAGCTTTGAAAGCAATTGCTTTCTTATTTGGTGTTTTTCTTTCTTCTCTCACCTTCATTTTCATCTCATGGGTTTTGAGATTTTCAATGAAGCCGGAGAAGTTCATCTCCTCTCTATCGTTAAGCTCCTATGGGGAGAGCTCTAATGACCTTCCAAATCTTTTGGTTATTGTCAATAATGTCACCTAAAGAAGATAATCCATTAGTAATCTTGGTGAACCAAATAAGCATCTCATCAATACTTTTATTTTCAAGCATGTAAAAATTCTGATATTGAGAACGAAGTAAGTCAACTATAAATCTCTTGACTTGCGACGTCCACTCTTGAGTAATGATTAGATCATTCTAAACCTCATAAGCGGATTTGCAATTAATTAAATGAGAAATATAATCATCATTTAATACTTGTATAAGTGCATATTGGGTTTTAGCATTGGCCTCATAGTTCTTAGCGGTTGCTTCGGACCATGCATCCTCATCACCGTGTGGTTCAATGAATTTCTTGATTATGGCCTTAGCTATTCTAACCCCTAGGGATTTGAGGAAGAGGTTCTTCTTGACCTTCCAAATGGGGAAGTTCAACCCATCAAATTTGGATGGGGACATAATGCTAGAGAAGTCATGTGATGCTATGAAAACAAGTATAAGTGCACAAAAAAATAACAAATGCAACAAATGAATATAGCCAAATAAAAGGATCTCCTTTGGTTAAAATAAAACTAGGGTTAGGCTCTGATAACAAATTATAAATCACCTAGAGGGGGATGAATAGGTAATGGCTATATAAAATGTCAAATAATGCGAAATTAAAATTTACTTGCTAGCAACCTAGCAAATACCAATCACAACACAAAAAATACTTGCAAATAAGTAAACAATATAAGTGTGCAAGTAAGTAAAAAGAGAATAGAGTGAAGAGAGAAACAGTAAGCAATCGCACACACGATGATATATTCCGAGGTTCGAGCCATTGCTCTACATTCCTGCCTTCAATACTATGAAGGATTTTCATTATGACTGATCTCACTAGATCATCAACTATTACAAATTCTCACTAGAACTCAATGGACTCACAAGTCCTCTCTCACGGTACCACAACACCAACAACGAAACCCACTAGCTCACTTGAGGCCGCAGCCTCTACAACTTCACAATAAAAGGAAATTGGTGATCTTCTTTTGATCACAAAAAGGCTCACAAGCACAATCTTATAACCAATATGAGGAAGTGAAACTCTTTGAGATAGTGTAGTAGAAATAGCTTGTAAGGATGTAGAGGGAAGGCTCAAGCTAAAAATCAAGGATATAAAATTTTGGCTCAAAAGAAAATCTTTTAAGAAAAAGACTAAGACTTGTTTAAATCTTGTTGTAAACTAGTAAAATATTTTTCACTATTTATAGGGGATGAAAACATGAGGAGAAAACCCAAAAGAGTCATTGAGAAAAAACCCAGAAAAAGACAAATAGAAAAATAGTCGTTGGGAAAAATCAGAAAGAAATCCTTCTGTCGGTCGACCGCTAACGGTCAGATTTCCGACCGTTGGGGATAGCAGTCGACAAATCGGTCGACCCTTTTTCCCAACCAGATAGCAAAGCTCTCTATCAGTCAACCATGGCAGTCGACCGGGCCCAACTGAGAGTAAGGCTCTTGCAGTCTGTCAACTGCATGGTCGACCGAAGTGCGAATAATGCACTTGGGAAAATTTTGTGCATGTCAGTCGACCGCGCGGTCGACCGACAGAGCAATTTTGTTCTGTCTATGGTTGACCGGTTGGTTGGCCGACCTTGAGCCAAAAGCCTGATATGGAGATCTTTTTGAACCAAATCTTTTTTCAACAAATGTAAACTTTGTTTTTAAACACAAAATAAAGTTCTAGGGACTTGATAGAACCAGTGTGTGATCATGGATCAACACAACATAAAGTTAGAACTATATTTTACAAAAACACTTTTCAAAATCGAAAATCGATTTTTTCAAAACTTATTTTTTTGAAACTCAATTTTGAAAATTACAAAGAGGATAGTTTTGAACTCTTTTTTAAACACTTTAGGAATGTAAAAGATATATGTGTGTCAATCCCAAAAGAGCTATCAACCTATATCATCTTGGTTTTAACAAACGACTATAAATTCTATCTAAAATGCAAAAAGCAAAAATACAAATCTTGATATAGTCTTCTCTTGCAATCTTGATCCTTGAGCTCATCTATATGCTTAGGCTCTGGGATCAATATGTTCTTGGCTTCCAAATGTGTGAGTCTTGTGATGGAGCCAAAATGTAATAAAGAGTTAATCTGAAACTTTGGCTAAACGAAATTGTTAAAAACAAAACTACATATATTTTGTTATCATCAAAACCAGGGCTAATGACCTTTGGGCCAACACTATAATAATGAAGAGAAAACCCAATGAAATTTCATGCATGCTTAAATCCTAAATTTATCTTGAAAGCACATGATGATGATAATTAGGTCAACTACTTGCTAGCACTCTTTAACTATTTTTCTTAATCTATGCTTAGCCATTACTTGATATTTTAATATTAAATTTTAATTGGTGATATTTCAATTAGAACCTTGTTACTTATCTTATGAGTTTTACTTGAATCACAAGGTAATTTATCATGTTTAGGGTTTAGCGTGAAATATAATCTCTAGTTGTTATTATTTATTTATGGTGGTATATTATTAGCAGGTTATGGTCTTTCTCTACATTAATACTAAAACTAAACTTCTTTCAACCAATCTCTTTCTTTAAACACTCCAAACAAAAGAAGAAGGTGTAAGAAAATAACAATACCGAAACGCTTCCATCGCATCTTTTCCTGAGATTCGACTTGTATAGCCTTTGTTATACAGTTAAATTGCAAAGATTCAGAGTTAAAACCAATCACATACACTTTTAATATTCTCTGTATTTTTTTTGACAATCAAAATTTTGGCGCCGTTGCCGGGGAGTGTAACACCCCGCTCCCGGAATACGTACTTAGTTGCGTATTCAGATTTTTCGATCATATTTTTCGATTTACTTCCTATATTTATTTTGTATTATGAATTATTTATATGATCGTTTTGTCTTGGATCCGGATTCGTGGACTCAAAGTCTGCTCTTCTCTGAACCAGGGACCCGATCCTAGTGTCTTACTCAATTTGATCTTTCCGGTATTCAGATTTGACTGATTTCTATTTCAAACATCATTTTCCAATATTTTAGATTTTCTATGATTTTCTGGAATTTTCCTGAATTAAATGGAAAATCTTCAAAACCGGTGTCGACCAGCACCGCTGACCGATTCCTGGATTTTTAATTTACAAATGTAGTCAAATTTTGAGAAACCGCTTTCCCATATTTTCTTAGAATAATATTTTCTATCTTAATATATTTTTTGGGAATTTTCAGAATTTATCAGATTTCTGCCAGATTGGGTGTCGACCGATATTGGCGGCCGATTCTAAGATTTTTAATTTAAAAACTATAGAGAATTTCTTGAAACGAATTTCATCATGATTCTTAGAATAATATTTTTGATTTTTGAAAATTTTTGCGGGTCGTTCCGAGATACTTGATTTTCGGACGATTTCGGTATTTTTCCGAAAGTTTTCCGCATCCGCAACCGAATCCCGGGAATCCGCTACTCTAATTATTTTCACTTTTTCTTTCAAGAAAATATCTTCCTCTTTTCATTTTCTTTTCCTTTTTCCTTTTTCTTTCCTTCCTTTTCTTTTCCACCAAATTCTCCAAACTTCTCCATTCTTCCATTATCTTCTACATTCTTCCTCCAAAAATATCTCCTTTCCTCCAAAAATATCTTCTCCAAAATATCTCAAACTCTCTCCCATCACCATGGCCGGCCAAAGAGCCACCTCACCTCTCCATTTTTACAAAAACCCCCTCCCTAAACTCTTTTACATCACCTTCACAATTCCAAATCCTATATAAACCTTTCCTTCTTCTTTCCACTTCATTTTCTCTTCACCAAAACCTTAACCACCACCAACTCCTCCTTCATCTCCACCACAACCACAACCACTACAAATTCTCTAACTCCCTACCTTCATCTTCTTCATCCTCCATCTCCATTTAAACCACCACAACTTCAATAACTCCACCAAAGCCTCCACCTTCCCTTTACCTTCTCCAAAAATACCACCACCATCAAAACCCTCCACAAAACCACCACCCATCACCACATCAAGATCCGGCCACCTCCTTTGGATTGGGGCCGAGCTCTTCTACGTCGGTAATATCTCCGATGATTATTCCGGTAATCGTTCGCGATTATTCCGATAATCATTACGGTGACGATTACAACGACAAACAACTAACATCACCATCACCTCTACTATTTTCCACCACCATCTTCATTTCCACCATCACTTTCACCATCACAACACCACCTCCATCTCCACTACTTCAACATCCAAACATCACCTCCTTCACCTTCTTTTTCATTACTCCATCAAAATCCAACTCCTCCACCAAATAACACCACCACCAAAGCAAGCACCTTTCCCTTTCTCTCTCCCTCCTCCTTCTGTATATTGCTGACGCGGATCTCACCCCCGCGTCCAGGCAACGCCTTAATGCGGATCTTCGCGTTCTTGGCATCTGTTTAAACGCGGCCTTCGCGTTCTTGTACCGACGCAACGCGGAGTCCATGCCCACGTCTGTGTCCCTTTCATGTCTGCACGACGCGGAGCTAATGCCCGCGTCTGTGTTCTTCTCATGCTAACGCGACGCGGAACCCATGACCGCGTCCTCGTTCTTCTCGTGTCCTGACTTGAACGCGGGTCTCGAACCCCACGTTTGTGGCACCTTTGCGACGCGATTCCCGCGTCTGTGACTCCCGCGTCTGCGACTCCCGCGTCTCACTCTCAAAACTCGCGTCTCCCTGTGCACTCTCTCCTTCCATATACTTCTCTCTCTAGTTTTCCTCTCTCTTTCTCTCTCTAACTCTTCTCTCTCCTCTTCACTTATTATATTTATGGCGCGTACGCGAGTTCCATGGATTTCAGAGTTTTCGGTTCTTCCCGGAGATTTAGGCGAGTGTCCTCGCTCTCGCCTCCATTTGGGTTTCCATGCTTTGTCGGGTCGACATGTATTTTATTCCATGTTTTCATGTATTATGCATTGGGGTGAGTCCCTGTATTTGTGTATGGCCGAGTGCCAATGACTGGACATGTATTGCTTTGTGACGAATGCTTGTATTAGGGTAGTTTAATTCTTGTACATATACCATGCCTGTGTTGTATTTTACTGCTTTATACCATGCGTGGCCGACCCTTCATGGTCGTTGGACTCTGGGTTTCTGCCCACTCCTGGGATGGCTAGTAGCCACCGAGAGTGCGCTTAAACCCCGAGCGTACTTGACTTCCGGACCCTTCAGCCTCCGGTCTCTCACGATCTCGAAAGGTAAGTGATTGGGACCGACAGGTCTCTCCGTCCTTCAGCCTCTGGTCTCTCACTATCTTGAAAGAGAGGTGATTGGGACCGTCAGGTTCTTCAGCTCCGCCTGATTATCATGATCAGCACTCAGCACTTTACCACTAGATTCGTCTAGGCGAGAGGCTGCCGGATTTTCTACTCACACCTTAAGCCGAGTTGTCCCGGTAACCTTGCCAGACGCTCCAGTGTTAAATACTGTTTGCTATCTGTGCCTCCAGCTTGCTCAGTTCCGCTTGGTTGTGCTCAGCTACTACTCTTTCACATGCCATGTATTTACCTGATATGTTAACACTTGACATGCCATTACTACATGCTACTATTTAATACCTGTTTGTATCACCTGACAACTGAGGTGTTATCACCTGACACCAGACATGCTACTACTTGGCAAGGCCCCTTGTTATGACATGACTTGCCATCGGACTAATATCAATCTCTTGACTTGATTGGTCACCTGCCAATATCATCCTCCTGTCATGCTATCACTTGACACCCGGCATGATATACTTGATCTGTGATTATCTCATTTACGGGAATACTACACTTGTTATCCTGCATTACATGCAGTGACTTGAATCTTGTACTTGTTATCCTGTATTATATATACAGTGACCTGAAATTATAATACTCATGTACTCCTGAATTCCTGATCATGTCTTGTACCTGCTATTCCCGTAAATTTGATAACTACCTAATAAATCGTAAAATGAGACAACTTATATCGGGTCGGGAGAAACTTGCGGCTATCAATATATGTTCATGTTTACAGTGGTATTAGGCATGTTGTGCAACTAAAACTCCGGTCTGACCTGTGGACCTCCAGGGGACCGAGGGGAGAGCTGGCTCCCTCCTTCCTGGTACCATCTTGATAAGGGCATCCATAAGACTCTCCTGAATCGCCTTGCGGTAGGTTCCGTCACCAAGCAACGGAACATCCTGGGCCGTGGTCCCGGGTATGCACGGGACCCACTGTAAACATTGTTCGTTGATACCCCCGTTGGTTTTCAATAACAATCTTGCTTTACTCAGATGTGGATATATGTGTGCTGGGACGCTAGTTCACATATCTAGACATCAGGGTAAGATGAGTAATAATAATAATAATAAAAGATGCCAGCCATGGATCTGTTGTATGCTTTGCCGAGTTTGCTTCCATCGGGTTTTACATTGGATTTCCGGTATTATGATTATTATCATATTAGCTACTCATATCCTGTTTTATTACCCATGTTCCATTCCATCAGTCTACTGCTCCTATCTTATCATTCCATGAGTAGTTCCTGCTTGATATCACTTGTTATATATCTACCTGATTATACATGCTTATGCTCACGACACAGTTTTTAATGCATGATTATGATTCGGTTTTATCGATACACTTGTACTTATCTCAGCACGCCATCCGGCTTTTGTATCACCACTCGCCTGGGGAGTTCTATCTGACTCCCCTGGATCCTCATGTCCAGGTCTTGGAGCTTGGAGCGTGTGGATTCTCCCAGTTGCTGGTCATAGTGGCGTAGCGGTAGCGTGGATCTCCAGCAGACCATCTGAAGCTCTATCCTTCCAGGCCCCCTGTGTGCCTCTCGAGTTTTCCTTTTGTAAACTCGTGAGTGCCTTTTGTACTGTTCATACTTGCACATCCTTTGTATTCTCGCATTTGCGCCATGTTGGTGATGTAATATTATTGTAATATTTGTCACCTCTGGTGATAACTTTGTAATTGTACTCATGTGTTGGAATGTATAATGCACCACTTTCTTCCGTACTCTGATTCTTGCTTGTACTGATGCTTAGCGTATATACGTGAGGGTATTTCGGACCTGCGTATATACGTTGCAGTAACGTCTCCGTACCCGCAGGATCGGGGCGTTACAGGGAGGGAACGGTATACATTGTTTTCTAACTAAATTCTTCTCTGATTGTGTATGCAGGGATAGTTACAAGAAGTTAACATCTGCAAAAGATTAGAAGTACTTCATAGCACTACCCTAGAAGGCAGAACACTAGAAGCTTCAATAAAGCCGTGTAAACGTGGCAAGCACCGCGCAAATGCGACAATCTCAGTGAGTTAGAGTTTATGTTTTCTTTTATAGTCATTGAATCTGAGTTCTGTATCTGTTGCAGTTGTTAGATATTACTGTAAATTATCTGAACACTGATTCTAACAATAACAGTAACTTGTAATTGAAATTTAAAAAGCGGATAGACTTCCATCTAAGCATTCGTCTATTTTTATTTAAAATTTTCAATTACTGTCAAAGAGTGCTGAAGATCGAGGTAAGTCTGCATAGCATTTAGATTAGAAAACACTTATGATGATTTAATTGGTTTGAGTGATACTATTCTATTGTTTTGCACACTTGCACAAAATCGACTTAAGGGCAAAACCCCGAACTAGATAAGGTGGGAAAATCATTGCCCTTCCTTGGCCCACAAACAATATCTCATTTGGTCTCACAACTAAAACCTAATCTTAAATTTGAATAGACGTTGCCCTAAGGAGTTCTTAGACTCACTAGGAGATTGACCTAAGGAGAAAATTGTTCGAATTTGACTCTTGTTAAATCGGTGACTAAGTAGAAGATTGAGAGGTAAAACCTCGAAGGTTGGTGGTTTAGCATAATTAGGCCCATCTTTGACAGATACCTCCCACCGATCTTGCCACATACCTGGCCAATTAACTCGCGGTCCGATTCGCCAATATATCTCCTGTGGATTATCTAAAGTTAGGAGTCATTTAGGTCCAAGTTAACAATAAATTAGGATTGATTGATTTTGATTAACTGGGTATCTTGCTTTTATTGTACATCTAGGCTAACCAAAAATAAATCACCACTTAATAATAAAAAAATCAAAAAATCCCGATGGCCTATCCAAATTCGTTTGGGTACAATTAATTTTATAGGCTAAATTCATCTTTCTATCCACCAACCTCTTTTTTGAATTTTTATGACTATCCTCAGCCCACCCTCTCATCTTTTAGATCCTATCCTATCATTTGGTGCAATCATTGTAATAAACCACTCATTCTTCAGAATAGTGTCCCTCGATAGGATATTCATTAAGACTAGGTCCAAATTAATTTTATATATTTCAAGGACTTACGAGTGAACCCTATCCATCACATCAATTAGAATTCAATAACAATCATGAGGAGGACAAACGAATTTCACACCAAATGCCAAGTGACAATGTTTCGCACTGGGCCCACCTAGAGATGATGGCTAATGAGTTAGCGGTTGAGCAAGAGGAGGATACATTTTCTACTCAACCTATTCTTAATTCATAACCAAATAGACCTATGTCAATTTAGGAACACATCAATCGAGATAGAATGAAAAAAGTCCAAAGCAGGAAACCCATGTCAATTCTAGATCATATTCGTCTTCATGAAGCGAACGAGTTCAATAATGTTGATAAGCCCAATGAGAAAGTATGCATATTAGACAACTATCATCGATTTCGAGACAAACTGATTAGAGATCATTTGGCCGAATATACACCTCGTAGGGAGCAAGTTGAGTCGTATAATGAGGATAAATGTGACGATAAACCTCTATGTTTGAATGAAGTATTTCAAGATGTTTCGGATACATATACACCTCCAAAGGAGAAAGTTGAATCATATTATGAGGATGTTTGTGAAGATGATGAGCCTCTATTTCTTGATATATTGTTTAAGGATAAGTGCGATCATAGTGGTGAGAAAACATGTGTTATGTTTAGAGTTTTCTTAATGAGAAGGAAGCTTGATTTAAGTATATTCACATTCAATGAATAACCTAATGATCAATCATTTGAAAACATAACTCAAGAGCCTCAAATTGGCAAAGCCTTGAAAACTTCTTCAAAGATGAACCTAACTATTTGAATGAATTGATTAGGGATGCTTTGATCAGTTATATACCTCCGAAAGATGAGGTTATTCAACTTTTGAGGAGACGTATGAGGAAGAGCTCAAAATTCTAAGTATTCATATTGTTTATGCGCCAACTACAATGTATAATAAGGATGAATTTGTGAAGAATGATGGAGAAAAGAAAAGTAAGAGAAAGTTGAGAAAAATGATGAACAAGCTAGAGAGGGTGAATACAAATTGACAAAAAGATTGATCTCTCTAATTTCACTGCTAAAGAGGACACATTAGAATGATAGAAAGCGAGCTCGAGGGAATAAACCGCACAAATTGGTAACAACACCTCTCTTACAACTTTTTTCATTCACTCATACATTTCATTCATACATTGAGGACAACGTATGAGATAGTTATGGGGGAGAGATTACTAACATACTAACATAAGAAGATACTAATAAACTTTTTTCTTTTTCTTTTCTTTTAAAAAACTTTTTAAAAAAGAAAACAATATTTTGGTTTATTTTTGTAAGTAATTAAGTTAATTCAAGAAATAGAAAAATCATAATTAGGATCTTAATACTTGGTGAGATTATTTGTTTGATTTTTAGGTTTAGGAGAAAAAATTGAAAAAGTAATTTAATCCTGATTTTTACCTTGATAAAATATGCATACTTTATACACTTACACACTTAGGATTCAAAACAAATACTCTTATACCTTAGAAAAAAATATATATGAAAAAAATAAAAATAAATAATAAATTAAATCTAATTATTGATTAGCTAGATGCTTTAGCCTAAGGAAGCCTTGGTATTTACGCGGTAATTAGGTAAGTTTGAAAATATATATATATAAATATAATATATGTATTAACACATTTAATAATGAATTAGTTAGGTATGAAGGCTTCAAGAAGCTTTGATACTTATACGAAAGAAAATTAGATGAGTTATACATTTTTAAAAAAAAGTTTTTAAAGAGCAACGAAGTAGTAATACTTCGAACTTCTTTCAAAAAAGAAAGAGTTATATATATTAATATAAGGCATAAGAGTTAAAGTTGAAGAATCCCGAGTCAAAAAACTTATGGTCACAAAGGTGCATATGACTTAGGGTAAAATAAAAGACTAAGTGAGAAATTCAGTTTTAATCTTAACTTAAATTGATAATAAATATTTGTATTGAAACTAAGTATAGAAATGAATAATTTGGTGATCCTAAAACTTATATATTACTTGATTTTTACAAAAATATTTCAAATATTCTTCTCTTTTAAAAATGAAATTTAGAAAATACTAACATTTTATTTTTTTTCTTTATGAATTTTGTGGGTGTAATTCACTGAAAACCCTCACGAGACAACACTCGTCCTCTAGGGGTAACGTAGAGATTTAACGGCTTGTTACAAATGCTAAGTGCAATCGTGATTCTTATGAAAGTGAGATTAGTTTTTTATTTTTACTTGAGGACGAGTAAAAAGATAGGTATGGGGGTGTGATTGATCATCAATAATGCATATTTTTAGTTATACTTTCATACATATTTTTTATAAAATATTACTATTCAATTTATTTATTGTTTAGTAATATGCAGGCCTCCATAATCCAAGAGAAAGCCCAAAAGCCCACAATTATTATGAAAATAAATGTTAATTGGGAAGATAAAGGAAGCTTCTATTCTATTCTATTTGAATTTGAGTTTTAAATTATTTAATTTAAAATCTAGAAGATAAAAAGGGTAAAACAAGATTGATCCTCATCCCAATTGAAGATAGAGGTGGACTCCTATTCAAATTCCAGTTGCTTGCGCCACAAATCGAAGATAAAGGAGAGAAAATTTGAACTTAAGCCGGATATAGAGATAACTTGATCTCCAAGTTATTTAAGAGATAGAAATATTTCAAATTTTAGAGATTAAATAAAGATTCTGAGGATAGATCACCAGATGAATGGACTAGATAAAACTACGCGCCAAAATTCAGAACCTAGATCCATAGAAGAGTCATGTTTTCTCTGGAAAAGCCGCAGAAATGCAGCTATCTGGAGGCCGCGTGCGTGGCGGTTGGGTGAAGGTGTTCATGTGGAACTCTACTTCTCAAATCTTCTAAAATACTCCCGAAGAACAACAGAGTAGAGGCAACTCAGAAGCTCAAGCTTAGGATTTTCTTTAGATCTATTTTCTTTCTTAATTTTTATTATAATTTTCAAAATTTTTACTTTGGAGAAGATTTGTAAGAAGGAGAAGCCATTGTAATTTGAGGTGACAGATCAATACAAGCTGCTTTTGATCTTTTCATATCTCTTTTGTTATTTACTTGCTTTTTGTTCTTTATTTTGCTTCTTTATTTCATGCAATCTTCTTATTTAAAAATTTTACTTCATTTCTCTTCCACTATGAGTAACTAAATCCACTTCTTATGACTTGCTAATATCACCACCATGGACCTATAGTATTAAATAGAGAACCCAATTAAATTTTATGCATGCTTAAACTCTAGGTTTACTTTGAAGGGACATGATGATGATAATGAAGTCAACTACTTAATAGTACTCTTTAACTATTTTTCGTAATCTATACTTGACCATTTCTTGATATTTTAATGTTAAATTTTAGTTAGTGTTATTTCAATTAGAACCTTGTTATTTGTCTTATGAGTTTTATTTGAATCCTGGGGTAATTTATCATGTCTAGTGTTTAGCATGAAGGTAATCTCTAGTTGGAGTTATTTGTTTATGGTGATACATTATTAGCAGGTTATAGTCTTCTGTTCATTAATATTAAAACCAAACTTCTTTCAACCAATCTCTTTTCTTAAACTCTCCAAACAAAAGAAGAAGGTGTAAAAAAACAATAATACGGAAACGCTTCCAGCGCATCTCTCCCTAAGGTTCGACCCATATAGCCCTCGCTACATGATTAAATTACAAAGATTCAAAGTTAAAACCAATCACATACACTTTTCACATTCGTTGTATTCTTTTTGACAATTACTCGGCGTTACAAGCATGGAGGGCGGTGGTTTGTGGTGGTTGTTAAATTATGAGACAAGGTCTTCAATGGGAGGTGGGGAGTGGAGTCTCGATAAGTTTCCTCATTGACCCTTCGGTTTCTTCTTGCCCCCTAAAAGTGTAGCCCAACAGGAGCTTTCCTTCAAGCATCAGGGAGGATGTTAAAGTATGGGAATTCATTATTCCGGTGAGGAGTTGGGATAAAATTCATCTCATCAATACTATCGGTCATTATTCCGGTGAGGAGTTGGGATAAAATTCATCTCATCAACACTATCGGTCAAGAAGTGACTCGAGCCATATGCCAAATTCCTTTACCATATGGTGTGTTGTATGATCGCTTAAAATTTCTTGAAAATAAACTGCGTAAGTACTCTGTGAAGAAGGCTTACAGAATACTATTGGATAATTCACCGATAGTTGAAAGAAATGATTGGAAGTGGGTTGGAAACTGTCGTGTTCCCAACGTATCAAGTCCTAGTTCTAGAAGGCATTCAGAGGTTGTGTGTCCATAAAGGCTTTTCTATTCTCAAGGGAATGGCGATGACAATGAGAAGCCCAAGATGTAACGAAGAAGTGGGAGACTTACAACATTTACTGTTGCAATGCCCATGGTCACTGGAGATTTGGCACGCCTTGGACTCTGAGTGAGGCACACAGGAGGGCTCCCTTCAATCCAATCTATGGCATGATTCGCTAAGAAAGCTTAGTCAATCAACTACTGTGGAAGCTAGAATCAGACTATGCTTTATTCTCTATATGGCATGGAAAATATGGAAGCAGCGGAACCATTGGATCTTTAAAAGGGATCGTCGAACTACAAGTTCTATTGCACAGTCCATTAAAGCTCAGGTGAGTGAAAGAACTCAATTCCTACACGCTCATGGATGAGATATGTTGCAGGATTCGAATGTGTGTGTTGGGTCCCTCTTCCAATAAACATTCTCAAGGCAAATTTTGATGCGGCATCCTGGGAAAATGGTTGTTCTTCTGCAGCATGAGTGGTGAGGGATCATATCGGGGCTCTTCTTCTCACCGCTGGATTTCTATGTTACAGTAACTTAATTGAGGAGGCCGAGATGAGAGCGGTCTGGGAGACCATCCGCCTTCTCTATGCTTACTACCCCGACAGACAAGTTTGGGTTGAAGGAGACGAATAATCTGTCATCCAAGGTCTTCATGTGTCCGAAACTCCACAAGACTGTTCACTGATTTTAGAAGACGCTAGGTGGATGTTAAAAGAGCTGCGTGTGTATCAAATTTCCCACACATTCCATGAAGGCAACTAATGTGCCGACTGGATCACAAAGTGGGTAAGAGACTGTGGATCTAATGTTCTATTGTTGGGTAATTTTCCCCCCGGATTGCGTTGCCTTGCTCAAGCAGATGCGCTTGGTATCTATTATGAGGCTAATGTCATGGCCTCAGGGCCTTTTGTTAGCAAAAAAAAATAAGCACGTGTGTGTGACTGTTTTCCTCTCTCTCTTTATGTGTGTATGGTTACGTGTTACAGCGTTACAGACTCATGTGTGCAATCCGAACCCGGTAACAGAAGGCCCGAATTCGTGTTCGTTGTGAACCCGATACGCCGGCGATTCAAAGACTCAACAAGCAAGATAATTTAGAAATCTGGACCAGTTTGTAAAGTGCAAACCCGACGATAATTCAGACCCAGAATCGTGTCATTAATGTGAGTGTTTATTTTTATTGTTTATTTTATTAGGTACTTTACTATTTTTCAGTTTTATCGTAAGAGTTTCATTTTGAAATTATATTTCACGTTTAATTCTTGTTCGTGCATGTATATTGTTATTCATGTTTAGATATTTATAGATAATGGATCCATCACATTTGTTGAGATTAGCTACTAGGGGCCGATCCTATTTATTTATTGATAATTCGAATAGAAATGCAATGAATGTTATATCAGAGATTTGTATTATTATCCTGAAGAACAGTAGAGATATTGTAGATGATGAATCAAATGAAATCTTGACATTTAAGGTATATGGATTCAATATTCTATCACTGAGCTATTAGTGTTTTCATCATTTCATGTATAGATGTTTACCATTTTGACTTGGAACTGGTTATTAGGAAGGCTAGACTGAATATTGGATTGATCTTGAGTTTGATTGGTTCATGGTCATAGTTAAAGTTTATATTTTATGTGATTAATTATCAGACTTGATATTTCTTTATTTGATGATAAATCAGATGAGAATATAATTGGATGTTGAATATTTATTAAATGGATATAGCTTTATTAAAGATTTGGATCTCTTGATACTTGGGTTGATCTGTGGATTACGTTGGAGTATGGTTGACTTGGACTGATGAAATAGAGTGAACTTTGAGTACTGATCTATTTTTAATTTACCGAGGCTGAGGGATAGGTGTAAATTGGATTTTCCTAACTTAGTGGATCATATATTTATACAATTGATTGTTACATTAGTGTTTAGATCTTTTGATTGAGCTAGATTGAAGGGCGTATTGATGATCTTAATTGGGTTAGATAATGAAGATTGGTTAGTAGCTGAGTAGTTATTTATATTGGACATGGATATATTGATGATATAGAAGACTAAAGTAGACTGATAGAAAGGAGAGAACTGAGTTATTGATCTATTGAGGTTATGATTTGTTTTATCAGATTATTTTGACATGGATTTAATATTAATGAACACAGTAATTGTATTGAGATCATAAATTATGAGCCAGTTATTGTTATATCTTGGAATATAGGGATGAGATCTTGATTGTTCTAAATGAGACTGCTTATTGATGAATCAATATCCTGATCGTTATTGTATCATTTTATGTTACTGAAAATTACTGAGAAAGTATTGTTAGACTGTAACACTATGTACAGTTTTACTATTTACTGTATACACGGTTATTGTTACTGTTCACTGTCATTATTACTGTTTACCGTGTATACGATTACGTATACGATTACTGTTTATATTGTTACTGTTACAGTTACTGTTCGCAGTAATCTAGTTAACATAGATATTGATTGAATAATAATGTAATGAGACAACTTACACTGGGATTGAAAAAATCGATAGAGAAGACAACGTCTGTATCTTGGGTAGATCTAAAATACAGGTTGCGCAATCGATATACGGTTCCACTGCAGGGTTCTGGGGGATAACTGACATCCCATCTGTTATTGTTCTACTGTTTCACAGTGATACAGTGAGTACTGTTACTGTTACTGTAGTACCTGACGGTACGGCCTGGTTTAGCGTCAGACATTTGGGTCGTGATTCGGGTTATGTACGAGACCCACCTGAAGTATGGATAATGTCTCCAACCGATCAGTTTCAATAACATAGTATCTCGATTGGCATGTGGTAGGGTAGTATGGGATACGTCTTTTGCAGGTGATAATTGGTGTTCACTGACATAATTATTAATAATAAACTGTCTATATTGTAATGTAACTTGATTGTGTTCAACTATCTGATTCGTATATGTCATGATAGACATCGAACTGTATACATGATCTAACTGTATCACATAGTTTTAGAGTAGTATGTTATCATTATTGTTTATTTATATATTGTATGTTATAGTGTTCTTAATGATCTGACTGCTTTATTGTTATATCGTACTTCATCACTTCATATGCACGTGTACCTTCCCTCATTTTATACACTCATTGGGAGTTTTCTGACTCCCCTGAATTTGTATATCCAGGTCCATGTATTTTTTATTTTACTGATCAAGTATTTGGAGAGGATCATACGTATTACGAAGATGCCCAGAGCTCTCTTTGTTAGATTACTCAGTATCGGTATCTCTTTTCGCCTTTTATTCTTGTAGATTCTCTATATATGTGGACTCAGCTTTTATTCCATTTCGATTATTCATGGAATATTATATTATATCTGAGGACTTTATATGTTATATTGTAGTTACCTTATTGCTATTACAGTTGATTGATATAACTTGTTCAGATTACTTTAGGCTTAGCGTGTATACATGAGCTATTTTTCTCGCGTATATACATCGCCGACTCTCATCGCGTCTCTACTCCAGCGTATTTTGGGAAGCGGGGTGTGACAGTTATATCATGCTAGGAAAAGAGCAGTTGGTTTGCAAGTTCAAGAAGAGTCTCTATAACTTGAAACAGGCTCTGAGGCAGTGGTATTTGAAGTTTGACATATTCATGAATAGCAGTGGATACATAAGGCTACAGTCTGATTACTGTTGCTATTTCAAGTGATTTGAGAATTCCTACATCATATTACTACTGTATGTAGATGATATGCTTGTTGTCGGATCAAGCGTGAAGGAGATTATGAATCTCAAGGCCAAGTTGGCAAAAGAATTCTCAATGAAGGACTTGGGTTCAGCGAAAAAATTTCTTGGAATGAGGATCACTAGAGACAGAAAAGAAGTTATTGAAGATATTACAAGCTGAGTACGTGGCGAATGTTCTGAAGAGGTTTAACATGTAAATGCTAAACCTGTAAATGTCCTGCTTGGAGATCACTTTAAACACTCAAAGGGACAGGTTCCGACAATAAAAGATGAGAAGGCTCTCATGCCAGAGGTAACATATGTATCAGCTGTGGGTAACTTGATGAATGCTATGGTCTGTACGAGGCCAGACATTGCTCAAGTAGTGAAAGTTGTCAGAAGGTACATGAGCAATCCCAGGAAGGAGCATTGGCGAGCTGTTAAGTGGATCTTTAGATATGTGAAAGGAAGTTCATATATGACATTGTGCTATGATAGCACGGACATTAGTCTGCACAGATATATTGATTCTGACTTTGCGGGTGATGTAGACAGTTAGAGGAGTACCACTGGTTTTGTCTTCACATTGGGTAGTGGAGCAACAAACTGGGCATCGAGGCTACAAAATATAGTTGCATTGTCTACGACAGAGGCCGAATATGTTGCAGCATAAGAATCTTGAAAGGAATTGATATGGCTAAAGGATTTTAGGAAAAAGCTTGGCAAGGAGTAGGTGAGTCCGCCACTGCACAGTGATAGCCAGAGTGCTATAGATCTTGTCAAAAAATCCAGTCTATCATAACCGAGCCAAGCACATTGATGTGTAGTACCACTTCATTCACACACTTTTGAAGGATGATGAGTTGTCACTGATGAAGATACATACAAGTCAGAATTCATCAGACATTTTGATCAAGGTAGTCACACCAGAGAAGTTGAAGACCTGCTCAGCCTCTGTGGGTTTTCAAGAGTGAAGATCTTGATTTGAGTCACAATAAATACCACTGTGAGTTTAAAGTCAGAGAAGTACGTGAGAGAGACGGGATGCTGCTGCTATGTCAATGTCAGCCTCCAAGTGGGAGATTGTTAAGTTGTGAAGCCTAATTATTTCCTTAACGGATCGTCACGGTGGTAATTGGAATCTCAAAGCGAGATCGAAGCACTCCAGGTCATGATGCTGGTTGACTCTAGGTCACAGCATTTGGACAAGTTCGAAGTTTCAGTTGACGGCAAGATCAAAGTGAAAAGGGACATCCAGAGCGGCAAAGTCTCCGGAGCAATTGCCTCCAGAGTGATGGAGTCTTCGGGGGGAAAGTTCACTCCAAAGCACCTAGTAGGAGGAGTACTCCATAGTAACGAAGCAGAGTATCTTACCAAAGGCACTTAGCGAAAGCTGTCCAGTTCAGCTTGGAAGCAACCCAGTCCAGCCGAAATTGATCCAGCCTGGAAGAGGCCCAGTTCAGCCTAGAAGCGTCAAATGTAGAAGTGTTTTTGCCAGCGAAACTTAGAGAACAAGTCAAGGATAGTTTAGTGATTTTATAACATGTAACCCTAGTGTTGGGAATCCATGAGACAGAGAAGATGGCAGCCAGAGAATAGCCAATCAATCACACGAACAATTAAACAAAGAAAAGAAAGAGAGAACACAAAATTTAACAAGGTTTGACAATTTGCCTACGTCCTCAGGGCAAGGGGAGAGCTCTTATTGAATCAATCAATTACAGGTTACGGGTTTTGGGATTTTGGGATTTCGGGATACAAATATTAGGACACTACCCCTTCTTATATAGCCAAAGAAACCACAAAGAAAAGGAAATCAAGAAATACCTAGCTCGGATTAGAAATGAATTCAGAATCAAATTCGAAATAGGGCGCGCAGCAGTATTAGTCGACTATAAGCTAATAACTTTTATTAATCAACTAATACATATATTAGTTGACAAGTTTGTAATGAAACAGATTTTCCAACTTTCTATTTATATTATTAGTCGACTAGGGCAATGGCCTTAGTCGACTAGTCTGTATTCCTCCTGTGCAATCCAACTTCAATACGAACGACATGCTCTCGTATTCGACACCATTAATTGCATCGATCTTTAGCTAACCTCTAATAGAATTTAGAAAACTCTTTCAACAAGATTTAGCCAAAGAAACCACGAAGAACAAAAAACCAAAAAAAACACCTAATTCAGGTCAGAAATGAATTCAGAATCAGATTTGGAAACAGGCCACGCAGCAGTATTAGTAAGTCGACTAATAACTTCTATTACTCGACTAATCCATCTATTAGTTGACTAGTCTGTTGTGAAACAGATTTGTCAACTTCTGTTTGTATTATTAATCGACTAGGCCATTGCCCTAGTTGACTAGTCTTGGTTCCTCCTGTGTAATCCAATTTCGATACGACCGACACGTTTCGTATTCAACATTATTGATTGCATCGATCTTTGGCGAAACTCCAATAGAGTTTAAAAAACTCTTTCAACAAGATTTTTACCCTCTCTTCTCACAATTCTCCACCTCGATGAAGATTTTTGAAATTTGAGTTGAACATAAAATAGCACCATGTCGACTCCAATTGGATGCACCATTGCAGTTCCCTACGTACCCATGCCCAACGGGATCAAGCCATACGTAATTCATCCAAATGAGCTCCATCGAGCTCAGGCAACTGTGACTAAATCTTCAAAAGCGAACCAAACTAGTTGAGTTATATGAACCTCCTTATCAATACGTCATGGAGAACAACGACCTTCAATTTGAGCTTGTCATGCTCACTAACTTGAGATTCGTGTTTCTTCACCTACTTTCTTGAATTTATCTTAGTTCCAATGCTGCAAATAATTTGACATTCTCATCAATGTCTTCAACCTATTCAGTATTAAAACTGGCTATATGATCTCCACCCGGTGTCACATCTGGTGAAGTCCTTACTGATACCGAAACAAATAGAGGTGATAGAGTAGTATCAACTTTCACCCATTGTGATACATCCTTGATCTTCGATCTCTCCACCTGCTGAGAGATAGTAGACTTCAATAATGAAGTCTCATCAAATGTGATATACTTACTCAACACAATCTTCTTATTTCTTTTCCATAACTTGTAGACTTTCATATTTTTCTTGACACCCAAAAATACAAACTTCTTTGCTCACGGATTTACCTTGTCATTTTTGACACTAAAGTAGGCCGGACTTTCAAATACCCGCAGCAAATCATAATCCTGAGCAGCTCCTCCTGACCAAATATTCAACAGAGTTTTGCCTCTTATCACAATTGATGACTGTCCATTTATGAGATGGCTAGCATATACAATCCCCTCAGCCCAAAATGATTTGTCTACCGTGTATTAGGCAACACACACCGAACCTTCTCCAGCAAGGAGCGGTTGATTTTCTTAGCCAACTCATGTATTCCATTTGTGAAGTGAGTACTAATACCAGTGTTCTGACCAAATTGTAAGAATTGGTTCTTGTATTTTCAACATTATCAATTTGGAGCTCCTTAATCTTCTTACCAATCTATTTCTCTATCATATCCTTCCACTTCACTAGCATACCTAGGGATTCAAATCTTTATCTCATGGGATATATCCAATTATGCCTAGATAAATTATCAATAAAGGAGTCAAAGTACTGATGACCTCCAAGCAATGCAGTCTTTGCAGGTCCCAAATACTTATGTGAATAAAATCAAGAAGACCTTCCAAGCGGTGAGTAGAGGTACCGAATTTCACCTTCGTCTTCTTATCCAGAATGTTGTGTCCACCCAATTTCATGTTGTAGGTAGATGCACCTTCCAATGATCCCTTCTTTTCTAAATCTTGCGAAGACTTTTCTCCTATATGTCTGAGCCTCATATGACAAACTTGTGTACAAACATCACTTGAAGAAATAGAAGTCGCCACTCGCCCTGAACCGTACTACTCATCATGTAGTTATTGCATCAGATGCCCTTCAACACCACGATCGAGCTTCTAGTCATCTTGGGAACACCATCTCTAACAGATACTCCATGACCCAATGCTTTCAAGGCACCGACTGAGATAAGATTCTTTTTCAGTTGAGGTACATACCTAACTTCCTTCAGTTCTCATACCATCCATCAAACATCTTGATATGAATTGTACGTATCCCTTCCACTTTACATGGATGATCATCACTCATGACAGCGATACATCCATCTAGCTTCTCAAAGTTAGAAAATCAATTCTTGTTTGGGCACACATAATAGGTAGCTGCTGTATCTAATACCCACTCAGAATCACTTGAGTAACTAATAGTAGGAGTAGTAACAGAGAATGAGAATACTGATAAGTCTAAGCCTGATCAACCTACCTGTGAAGTACCAGCTTGTGTACTGATCACCTGTGCGATATTTGCCTCGGTCTTCGACTCCTTCTTCTTTGATCCTTGAAAAATCAACCTTCCAGTGTCCTATTTCTTTATAGAAGGCACACTGATTCTTCTTTAGATCTCTAAACCCTGGTCTGAACTTTGATCTCCCATGCTCGCATTTGCCCTTCTGATTAGAACCTCTACCTCTTACCATCAACGCCTTTACTGATGCACCATTGGAAGAAAACTTCTTGTCCTTCCTCCTTACTTCATAATTTACCAGAGCAGCCAACACATCATTATAGTTAAGTGATTGTCTACCATTAATCAAGGTAAGAACAAAGGTCTTATACTCTTCATCAGGAAGAGAATTCAAAAGAATTACCATCTTATCCTCTTCTTCGATGTCCACATCCATATTTGTCATGCCCCGCTTCCCAAAATTCATGGGAACGGAGTCGCGACGAGAGTTGGCGACGCATATACGCAAGGAAAATACCTCACGTATACGCGCTAAGCCTTAAGTAACCCAAACAAGCTATAAATTAAAACTATAATGAATCATGATTACTGCAATATCACATATAAGCATCCACGCATGATACCATATAAATAAAGAAATGGAATAACAACTGAATCTGATATATCGAGAATCAGGAATTAACAGGAAGGTAAGAAAGATAAGAATACCAGAACCAAATAGGGAGAAAGTCTAGCTCCTCGCGAAGCGTACAGTTTCATCGAACACCTGAACAATATAAGAAAGTGTCTAATATCTGGACGTTCAAATCTAGGGTCATCAGAAAGCGACCCACTGAGTGTATATGTAAAGGAAAGTGCTCGTGCATATAAACAATGTGTACAAAATAATAACAAGATAAACTGCAGACATAAGATAACTAAATAACATGATAAACAGATAACTGAATAACAATAACATGAATATGTGTGCAGATAAAAGTCAACTAATACAACTGTAAACAAACAATTGATGTCAAGATGTGTAACCTAGCATATGTCACTAGTCTGGTTGGTTGTTATTAACCTAACTAATGTAGTACTTAGTTGTGTCCCATACCACAGCCGTTTTCCCACATATCAAGCAAAGTTATCATTATTGTAACTGCCCGCTAACGTAATAGCATGTGTTTTGGAAGGGTACCGTGCATGCCCGATACCACGGTCTAACACCCTTGACACTGAACGAGGACAAGCCGTAAGGCTCTAATAACTGAAAAATACATCCCCACACAAAAAGACAACTAGTGTGGTGTCTAATCCGGGTATAGTCCTGACAACTGACAACTGAATTACTAGATAGTCAGTACTACCTTGGTTCCCCATGGTTGGAACCCACAACTCGATACCATAATAAGTCCTTCCAAAATACACGACATGCATTATCAGGCAATTACCCCTATTCCCCGGGTTATAATATCTTTTATTAACAAGCAATAATATGAGTTAATTTTAAAGAGTAACTGATATCTCCAACAACTAGTGATGTCAATATAGCTGATAATCTGATAACTGACAACTGATAACTAATATCTGACAATTGAGTAGCTAATAACTATTATCTGACATCTAAAATAGGATACTGGAGATATAGCCACTAACACAATGGCGTCACTAACAACTGATAACTGGTGCAGATATCTACCAACTCCTATAGATTCTGAACACATCACATGATCACCAACAAATAATCTCACCAATAACTGATAAAGTAATGACTGCTATCTGATAATTCTGAAGTACAAGATCACCGATATCGACTAGATCATTATCACAATAACCCAATCTCTATTAACAGAAGTAATCTATAACTGAACATGAAGCACATGGTATATCCTCGAGACCAACTAGGTCAACACATACCGAAATCATATCTAAAGAGGAAACATCCTCAAACAATTACAATCTAGAATTGTTCACTTCTAAGTCAATACCAACAACTCATCCATACTCAAATGATATAATCAGTGGATAAATCTGGAAACCTTTGTTCTAATAATCCAAAACCAATATGATATCACATATCAAAGTCAAAGGTAAGATACCCACACATTTGGTCGCAATCCAACAAAAATCGGTCACATCTAAATGATGATCAATATCCAATATAAATAACATAAATCCTAGTTCAACCCAAACTCCAACTAAGTCCATATATTGATCCAAGCATCAAAAAATCCATGTCTTAGTAAAGTAAGATCATAACAAGTCCGTCGTCAATACCCAAATGAATCATCACCTAAGTTATTACCAAATGAAAGAATATCAAGTGTGAGAAGCACTCTACATGAAATATGTCATCTGTCCTCAAATATGTTGGCCCAAGGTTACAATCACCCGGTTTTTGAGTTTTGATGATTACAAAACATATATAGTTATTTGTACTAATCATATTTTAGTGTTTAAGTGTGTTTCAGGGTTCTAAGGATTCAAAATGTTTTCTTCCCTAAAGGAAGGTATTTTTTGACTCAAGTTGACTCAATTCGGGATCAAGGACTCAAGCTATTCAACATTGCAAATGGAGAAACCCAAATTTGAAATCTTGTAGTCACCTAGAACCATTATAAGAATTAGTATGTTAAAGAGTAAGGTTATGATAAGTTGGCTCAAGAAAACACACACACACACTTTCACTTTTCAAAATACGAGTTTTGTTTGGGTTAGTTGGATTAGGTGCATGTCTTGATTGATATATATGTCTCAAAATATTTCATATTTTTACATCTAGTTTAAATCATGTATCTCATCCCTTATAGCATGATACTTAAACATCAAACCATTTAAAAATATTTTAAAAATTCTTCAAAGTTTAAAAATATTTCCAAAACAAATCTGTTTCAGGCCTAACGGTCGACCGGATCTATTTCAGGCCAGATCGGTCGACCGGACCGGTCGACCGGGCCTTGTGGCATTGGCGTGCACGTTTGTGCACGTCTGCCGGTCGACCGGAACGGTCGACCGACTGACAGACCCTTGCTCTCGGGTTTTGTCGGTCGACCGGGCCAGTTGATTGCTAAAATGGAAGAACAATCAAAGAGTTTAAGAATTTACCGTGTAGCTTGTGGCTAACGGGTCGTGTCCACGAGGAGGAATGCGATGGAAGCTTTTCGATGAATCATTTAAAACAAAGAATTGTATTCGTTTTTTTAATGGAAAAGAGAATGGAAAGAAAGAGATGATTAAATGAGAAATTGCAACTTTAGAAAGGCTTTGGGGAAGGTGATTTAAAAAGTTTGAAGATTGCTTTGTTGATTATAATAATGAGAAAATCTGGGCTCACTATCTCACTACTCAATTGTTCATTCTTCTATTAACATCTTAAGGGCCTCAAAGTGATCATTGGCAAAACTTAAAGTTGATTTTTAGAAAGTTTGAAGTAAAGCACATAAGATAGCTGGAAGAGTTCACTCTTTTCTTTCAAAAATCGTTTAGAATTGAATATTCATCAAGCGCGAAGAGGCAAGAATGAAGTAAAAAAAGTTCAAGAAACATTCATGAAAGAAGTGAGAGTTTAACAATCCAAACCCATCCTCATGTGCCTTCAAGAACACTTTCAAAAAGAAAGGCTTTAAGTAAGGCATACAAATGATTCATTCGGTCTTTTTCTTTTAAAAAACAGAAGAGAAGAAGAACAAGAGAGAGTTACAATAGCGATCCCAGAAAACCGTTTTAGTTGCCCATGGAAAACGAAGAAGAAAGCATAGAAATAATACAAACCATACCGTACTGCAAGTGGAAGAAAACGCTGCTCGACTCTTGTATTGATGTCACTTCAATTTTTAAGTACAAGCCCTCAATTCCTCTCTCTCACAAGTTTTGATACTGGACTACAAATTAAAAAATAAGAATAAACTTTTGTGCTAGCTAACAATGACCTAAATCCTTAGAAAATGAACAAAAATTCTAATCCTAGTCTTCGCTCCATTTTTCTTTGCTGAAACCAGTATTTATAGGGAAAAACCAAAAGGGGAGGATCCCAGGAAGATTGGGGAGCAAATGCTCCCCCAACAACCTCCAACAAGTCGCGGAAATGCGGCTAGGGCCGCGTTTTCGCGGCCCTGGTGTGGCCAGGTGGCCACACCCAAAGGGGGGATCTCCTGGTTTGGTGATTTGCTCGTATCTTCTTCTGGTTTTCTTGTTTCTGCTCCAAACGTTAACGAAACAGCCTTTGATTGTGTGGCTTCAACCGCTTGATTCAGGGAGGATTCTTCTCAACCTCTTGATATGCCAAGATTTTGCCCTGATTCCTTCATTTTGAATTTATTCTAAATTAAATCAGAATTTGGTGGGCTTTTGGGCTTGTTTCTCTTTTTTTTTTTAGCACTTGGGCCTACATTTAACAAAGAAAAAGAAGACTTATTAATTAAAAAAAAGTATGGTAAGGTGACAATGTAAATGCAATATATGTGACTAATCACGCCCCCACACTTATCTTTTGCTCGCCCTCGAGCAAAACATCAGACTAATTCTAATCAATTATTAGGCCACTTTCACAGGTCACTCGATTACACTGAGCATGTGTGATTGGTAGTGAAAAGTACATTTTTATCATTATATTTACCATCACATTTTCATATTTATTCCTATAATTCTGCACATTTACTAATATTTTATGATTTATTGTGTGCAGGCCTCAAAATATTAAAATAAAGAAATAAAGCCTAAAAAGAAGCCCAAAAGCCCATGTTTAAAGCCCAATGTAAAAGTTGCAAATATTAATTGTCAAAATTGCAAATACTAAGGGCAAAAGTTGCAAATACAAAGAAGAGGGAAGGATGACTTCTATTCAACCCTAAACACTTGCAGGATGAGGATAAAAGCTAAAGAAGAGAGTGCAAAGATAAGAAAATTCGTGGATAAAAGATTTGGGATCTAGTAACTTGCTTCCCAAGTTATATCCAAATCCAAAGATAAAGAGCCAGGATCAAACTTCCAGAAGGAAACGCCCAGATGGACGGACCAGGGGAGGCCACGCGCGAAAGCGCGTGGCCAGCCGCCACCACCAGGCCGCGAAAACGCGGCCCAAGCCGCGTTTCCGCGGTAATTCAGTATTATCCTGGGATTATCTTTCGTGGAGGAGTCGTATTGGGACTCTACTACCTTCTGCACCTATAAATACCCCTGCAGAGCAACCATAAAGGGCGTCCAGCGAAAACAGAGCAAATTCTAGGGTTTCTTAGGCTAACTTGTAGTTTAGGTTAGATTTTATTTTCGTTTTTCTTTTGTAAATTTTGTAACTGAGAGTGAAGGAAGCTTTCATGGAGGAAGGAGTCCATGCTTGTACTGAGGTGACAGCGGTGTAAGCCTACTTTTCTTCCATTGTTAATGAAATCCACTTGAGGTTTGTTTGTGTTCTTTTATTCTTGTTTATTCTTGTGTTCTTTTATTCTTGTTTATTTATGTTCTTCTATCCTTGTTCTATTCTTCTATTCCTGTTTCATTGTTTCTCTCTCTGATGACTTGCAACTCGTGAGATCCGATCGCTTCGAGACTACCTAGCCCAAGTAGAGCCCTTGATGGCCTATGGAGATGAACAAGCCGTCGCTTGCCAGTCTTTTCTTTTCGTAGTGTAGATCGCGAAGGTGGAAGATCCTATACGCCATACTTGAACGCCTTCCAAAGCAAAGTAAGTCGTCGCAAAAGGATCAAAGGTAAGTAGGACTGAAGAGGTTGGTATGTATGTGTTTAATTTTCTTTCTTTTCTTTCTTTAGTTTAGATCACACCACCATATTCCCATTTCTTTTCCTCACTTTCATTGTAAATATCACTTCTAATTCTCATTCTTCTTTCTTTCTAACTTAACTTTAAATTAATAAAGACTTTAGAGATAACTTATTGACAAAACTTCCATCGCTAGTTCCTCCCTGAGGATCACGACCCGCATAGCCATTGCTACCGCGGATTAGAATTGAGCACCTTTCACATCTTGTTCTAAATCTAAAATTCTTTATTTTGTGTGCAGGGAAAACTCAATCAAAATTTTGGCGCCGTTGCCGGGGAGGGACGGTAAGTTTTTCTCTAAATAAAAAAATTAACTAATTCTTTTATTCTTTCTGTTGCAGGTTTGGAGAACAGGAAAAATAACAGCAGAAATGGACATATAGCAACTCTGTGCCTCTGCCCTCGAAGGCAGAGCATCAGAGCCTACTATAGTGCCACGGATCCGCGGCAATAGCCGCGGAAACGCGGCCTTAGTAGTGAACTACTAACTGCAATTTCTGCAGGTTGCTAAAAATTGCAAGATTTGTTTTCTGCTCTGTTCCAATTTGTTCTGTGATAAACCTGTACACTGCTATTTAACCAACAGTAAAATATTTGTTGATAAAGATAAAAAATTGATTAGACGTTTGCATATTAGGCACGTGTCTTTTCAATTCCTTTATTTTACTGTTGAAGAGTGCTGGAGCAAGGTATGTTCGCATTGCATATAGAATAGGACTCATCTCTTGGTTGATGCTTTGAGTGATTCTTATTTACATATTTTGTACACTTGCACAAATTTATTCTAAGGGCATAACCCATTAACAAGATAAGGTGGGGATTTCATCACCCTTCCTTAGCCCAAAAATCATATCCCAAGCACTCACTAACCCAAGCCTAACTTAAATTAGTAGACGTTGGCCCTAGGGACATCTCGGACTCAATTAGGAGATTATCCTAAGGGGGAACAGTGCTGGAAGTTGACTCCTGCCAAATCAGTGTCTCGAAAGGGGATTGAGGGCCGAAAGCCCGAAGATTGGTGGTTATTTAATTAAGGAACGTCTTTGACGGAAAACCTCCCACCACTCTTGCCCTGACCTGGCTGATTAACTTGTGGTCAAAGTCTGCACCCTACCTCCCGTGGACAGTCTAACCAGTTAGGAGTCGTCTAGGTCATAGGTCTACCCTAACTTAGGTTAGAATTTTTTTGTTTGTTTATTTGTTTGTTTCTTTTCCTTTGTTGTGTTGGTGTGATATGGCATATAATAATAATTTTTCTAATTTTAATCCATATTACACACCTAACTATTTTTCGGATATTACCAACCCGGTATATCACAACTTTGACCAACCTAGTGTGCCGGAATGGTCTTATCCGAATGAATATAACCCATACCCCCCATCTTATGACCATAATTTTCATACTTTCAACTCTTCACAGAGTTCATGGGGTTTCGATTCCCTCGAGTCCAATTTTCAGCCGACTTGTCCTCCGTCTCCACCTTGTCCACAATATTCCCAAGATTCATACTCAGATCCACCCAGTCAGAATAGATTACCATCTATCCAGGAAATGATGAGTATGCATGAGTTCAAGCAACAATTACCATCAATCGCAGACATGATTATGCGTGAGTCCACCTACTCACAACTTCATCACGATTACACTTCATCCTTTCAAGTCCAATCACAACATGATGCACCTATCCACTATGAAAGGATGCTTGCAGCCATGACTCAGGCTAGATTAGTGTTGGCCCAAAGGCCTTCCACCTTAGTTTTGATGATGATTAACTCATGTAGTTATATTTACTAATATTCTTGTGATTTTAAGTTTCAGATCATTAACCAAGATATTAGTTGGTGATTAGCTTCAACAAGGAGTTTAGAAGCTTTTCATGATGATTCCAGGGCCAAAGCATCAAGATCATACATTGCCTAGCCCATGGATGGAGTTTTGGAGCAAGTCAACTTGAAGATGAAGATCATCAAGAAGACTTAGGTATCCATAGTTTAGAGAGTGTGTTTTAGATCCATTTGTAAAGCTTAGTATAGTTGATATGCTCAAGTGCACAACACACACGTTTTCATGTTTTGGAATTGGTTTTCATGAATGATTGATCAAAACAAGTTTACATGATTTTTATGTATATTAGATGTGTTCAATATACATACATGCTTCATATCTTAAACAAACTTATTTTGATATGTCTATTCATGAGTTTTTAGGAAAATCAGATTTCCTATTGGAAAATCAAGTTTGATAAAAATACAAGTTTTGATTTTTGGTAAAAATGATAAAACACAAAAATAGTTCATATTGATTGATATTTGAGCTAAACTTTTTACCACATGTTTATATATCAATGCAAAATGATAAAACTATTTTTAGTGATTTTTAGAAGTGCTAAAAGATTTTTAGAAAAATATTTTACATTGTTTTTCTGACCCAGAATTCTGTTCCAGGCTTCAACCAGTCGACTAAGTCAACTGACCAAGTCGACTAGGCTGAAGTCGGTCGACCGGGACGGTCGACCGACGTGCACAAATCTGTGCACGTTTGGCAGCTTTGGGACGGTCAACCCGGACGGTCGACCGGTCTGAGAGCAGTGCTCTCTGTTTGTTTGGGTCGACCGGGCCGGTCGACCGTGGTTGCCCAACGGTCACATTTCTGACCGTTGGCAGTCGACCGGGCCGGTCGACCGTCAGCCTGTCAGGCTGCCAGCTCAGCCTAACGGCTAGTTTCTGGTTTGGCCTATATAAACCCCATCTCTTTGGGTTTTTGGCTAAGATTTTCAAGGAGAAAAATTTTTGGTTTCTAAAGTGTTTAAAACAAGTTTTCAAAAGTGTTTTGGGCTTTAAACTTCTAATTTGATTTGTGTTTTGGGTTTTGGAAAATCAAAGAAAACTAGGTTTTGGGAGATTGTATTGATTTTCATTTTCTATCATTTACAAGAGATTTCCCTAGTAGTTTTTCTTTGTTGCTTGTTTCCAAAAATACCTTGTTTCCACTTGAGCTATCTTCTATCCTAATCTATTAGGATCCTTGTTTTATGGAAAGAGAGAAAAGAGATGTGTTTGAGGTTAAGCCTCCTTGATTGTAAACCCTCCTTGCTTTTATTGTATTCCTCTTTGGTAGAGGTTGATCGGAGTGGTATTGGTGTTTGGATCCCTCTTCGGTAGAGGTGATTGTGTTGTATTGGCTACGGGCCTTATCCCTCTTCGGTAGAGGTGGATTGTGGTTGTATTGCCTCGGTGGCATTGAGAGAGGAGTTCGGTACTCCTATAGTGGATTGGAAATCCTACACGGTGGTGTAGGCGGGATGTAGAGCTAGGGGCTCGAACCTCGAAACATATTCTTGTGTTTGCGTTTGATCCAATATCTCTCAACTCTCTCTCTCTCATTTATTTGTGCAAAGCATCATACTTCATTCATATCATATTTGCTTGTGTTGAGCATAACTCATATTGTCATATCATATCTATTTGCTTGCTTTGTGCCTTGCATATATTCATATTGCTATTCATCCTTATTTGCTTGGCTTGCTTGTGTGTGTGCCTAACTTATACTTAACCAACAAGAGCTTCACATAGCACCTCAACCCATTCAAGGGAATCAAGAGGAGTTAGTCCAGAGCCCTTCACGGGGAATTCGGCTACACTTGTTGTGTTGTATTAAGTTTGTGCAAGATTTGCATTAGCTTCCGCATTTAGCGCACTTAGTTTTGCATTTATTTTAGATTAGCACTAACACCTATTCACCCCCCCTCTAGGTATTTTTTCAATTGGTATCAGAGCTAGTACTCCTGATACTTAAGCTTAACATCCTATGAGTGAGATCCATTTGGTTGCTAATCTATTGTTTGCATTTGCTTGTTTGCACACATATAGTTTACCATGGCTTTCATGACCCCACCTATGTTTGACCCTTCCAACATTCATGTTTGGAAGATTAGGATGACCGTTTATTTACAAACCCTAGGTCATAAAGTTTACCTTGCCATTACCAAGGAATCCTTCCTTAGTGATAGCAATCATATAGGGGCCAATGCACAAGCCCTAGAGGCCATTAGAAGCACTTTATCTAAAGAATATCTTATGAGTGTTTCTAACCTTGATTCCGCTTTTGCAGTGTGGAACAAGTTGACAACAACTACCACCACCTCTGAGCTTCAAGTGCAAATCCAAGAAGAGGAATCTAGTGGAGAGTCCGACTCACAATGCTTGATGATCCAAGAGAATGACTCCCTTGAGGTACATTCGGAACCCCACTTAGATGATAATGAGTATGCTAGTTCTTCGTGTGATGATTATGATGCCCATGCCTTAAATGAAGAACTATCTATTGTTTGTAAAAAATTGATTGAAAGTATAAAATTTTGAAAAAGAAAAGTCTAGGCCTTAACACTAATAATAAAGACTTGTTTTCTAGACTTAATATGGTTTTGCAAAAGAAGAAGGAGATTTCTAATGAAAGGGATTCATTGAGATCTCAATTAGAACTTGCACTTAAAGAAAATAATTTTTAAAGTCTAAAAATGATTGTGAAACTCTTTTGAAGAAAAATGAAAATTTGTCTTCAAAAGTTGATTTTGTTTTAAAAGAGAATGTTGCTTTGAAAATAAAATAATTTCCATTTCAAATGATTTAGATGTTTGTTTAAAGAAAAATGAAGTTTTGAAAAATAAGATTGATGAACATGTTTGCCATGCTAGGGTAGTTTCACCTAGATCACCCCTTGCATGCTCCACTTCTTCTATGATTAAAATGATATAAACATGTTGAAGAAGAAAATGGATTGTTTGGGCTCCACTATGAGCCAATGTGCTAAGAACCATACACGCTTGGAATCCTTGGTTCGAAAGAAACAAGTTCCATCTTTTATGCATGCACACCCTCCACGGCATACACATGCTCCACACGGACACCATCAACACATGTGTGCTCATGTGTACACATGTACACATTGTGGGCGAAAAGACCATCTTGCTAAATTTTGCTATGATCGTTTACATGTTGAGAATTTAGCAAAGAATTTTGTTTGGGTTAGAGAAGGGACTAACCCCCATGGACCCAAAAGAGTATGGGTACCAAAGACCACCCCTCCTATTATTTTTGATGTAGGTGTGGGCTCTCACATGACGTGAGAGTGATGACACCTTGGAGTGGATGCGTTCCGGACTTAAAAGAGAATCAATTGGATGCATCACTTTCAAGGGAAGGTTTGGTGGAGAGGACCACCTTTGTTTTGGAGAACTAGAGCGGTGCCCTCATTGGTTTTGGTATCGAATCTCTAACTCCTTATTTATTATTTTCATGCTTTTAATATTCATGTTTTATAGCATGTTTCATTGTCTATGGATTAGTATGTAAATACCATGATTATTAGATCCTTGACATACATGTATAGTATTTGAGACACACATGCTTATATGAACCCATTCTTAGTGTTCTCACTTTTGTTTAAGCTATAATGTACATCATGAATCTAATACATGTGAATTTACATAGTAATCATGTTTTAGTTTTATCATGATGATTTTTATATTGTGTTTTGATGCTTCATGTTAAGACTACTTGTTTAAATGTTAGTTTTCATTAAAACTTGGTTTATACTTGTGCATATAGTGGGCCACAAATAAATTTATATATGTTTGGGCTTGAATGCTTATTTGAACCCATTAGATGTGCTAGTATAGTCTAGTTTTGATGATTCATACATTTTAAACTTGTATTCTCATTTTTGAATTTGTCTTATGATTGTGTGTTTCACTTCATGTATATGTTTGTATTGCCAAACTTTAAGATATACATGTACACCCCTTGAGTCATTTGCCTTTCATGCAAATCTATATATGGACTCAATTGTGTTTAGGGATATGCATGTATACTTATTGTGTTGACAATTCATACATATACCTTGAAATGAAATTTGTTTTGATGAAGATTTAGTTTTTCTTGTTTTTGTGTTTAATTGTTTAACTTCATGTATATGTCTATCTTGTCCAAACTATTAGATATACATGATTATCCTAGAGCCACGTACCTTCATGCATATACTTTTGTGGACTCATTTTGTTTAGGATATGTATGTATACTTTAGTTTTGTATATGACATACATATGCCTTGAAGTTTAAATCGTTTTGATGATTTTTATGTTTTTAGGTAATTTCTATTGGAAATAAAAATCTAGCTTTTCATGTCTTCAAGGAATTTCATATGAGCTTAATTGAATATTTTCATGTTGATGTGTGTCACATACCACTTGTTCACTCACTTTATTAGTTTACTCATGATTTGTTTTCATGAGAATTTGAATGAGCTTTATGGACTTTGAGTGTTTAGTGATCATGTGATTTACATGTGTTTCATGAAAACAATTTTATTTTATTCCTTAATTGAAGGATTTCGTACTAGTTTTAAAAGTTTTTCCTATAACTAGTTCGTATTCTTCACTATGGTAGAGATTTTCAACATACTACATTTTCAAATCTATTTTTGAAAACCCCTACCTTCTAAGGGCGGTTGGAAGGAGATCATGTTCATGTATGCTTTACAAGTGAAAATCATTTAAAACTTGAACCTTGATTGGGTGATAGATTATATGAGATATACACTTGATTATTATTGTTGATTTAATTGGTATCATTGAATTCTTTCAATTGGTATCAATCTTGACATTTCTTGTATACTCATATGTGTTTATGTGTATGTATGCTTCATTCCAAGAATATCAATTTCTATTGGTATCTATTTTTCATACATATATATGTTTTATGTGTGCTTATTATATCCCTATATCCTTAAGCACAAAATCTTGTTTATGCTAGTGCTTGAGCTTCAATTTTGTTTCAATTGATTACTTTTAAATTGGTATCAAGCCTATGCATCATTTTAGTTGGTATTTCATAAAGGGGGAGAAAATTTAATTTTTTCTTTCAATTGGTGATTTTTCAATTGGTATTTGTTTCTCACTCCCTTACTTTATGATTGAAAATTTCATATTGGTATCATATGTTAATATAAAAATTATTTACAATTGGTATCAAAATTTTGTTTAAACATTCAAATTTATTATGTTTAATATCAATTGGTATCAAGATTTTTCATGTGTTTTGTTTTAAATTGGTATCTAAAAATTTTGTTTAGAGAAAAATATACAAAAGTTTTGATTTGTATTGACTATCTACATATAGATTCATGATGAGCGTATCTTATATTGAAGAGCTTAACATCTCTTCTTTATGTGGTACACGTGTATAGGGGGAGCTTCACATCTCCTCTTATTCATTACATAATGTGTGTTTGTGAATTAGGGCTTAACATCCCTCCTTCATGTAATGCATATGTGTAAGGAAGCTAACTTAGCGTCTTCCTCTTCATGAATGTATATAGCATATAACATTTATTGATCTTTGTTTACTTTCATTGATATCAAGATACTTCATTGACATATTTTTCTATTGATATCATGTTGTTTAAAGTCACCCCTTATTGACTTTGTTTTAGACAAAAAGGGGAGAACATTGTTTTATTGTTTTGATTGACTTAAAAGGGGAAGAAAGATTTTTACCCCTCATTTTATTGTTTTGATTGTTTACCCCTTTGTTGATGATTGACAAAAAGGGGAGAATAATTTGAGTTTTATATATGCATACTTATGTTTTTGCATATATTAAGTTTTTTTGGTATCTAGAGCATCTAGTGTTTTGTTAATATTTTATTAATTTAATTGGTATCTAGAGCTTCTAGAATATGTTTTATGCATGTTGATGCATACATATTTATATGCATACTTGTGTTTAGTTTTCTCATGCTTAACAAATAACCAATAGATATGCATATATGTTTTGTTTTGCAATGTATGGAGATAAGAACTTGATGACTTTTATGATTATTTGACATGTTGTATTTGCATACATTTGCATACATATTTATGAGCTTCATTGTCATATATTTTTTATTTGTTTATGCATGAGTTAAGGGAGCTTCTTGAAGCTTAACTTTAATCCATGCATATATAACTCCATGAGTTTTGTCATCATCAAAAAGGGGGAGATTGTTGGCCCAAAGGCCTTCCACCCTAGTTTTGATGATGATTAACTCATGTAGTTATGTTTACTAATATTCTTGTGATTTTAAGTTTCAGATCATTAACCAAGATATTAGTTGGTGATTAGCTTCAACAAGGAGTTTAGAAGCTTTTCATGATGATTCCAGGGCCAAAGCATCAAGATCATACATTGCCTAGCCCATGGATGGAGTTTTGGAGCAAGTCAACTTGAAGATGAAGATCATCAGAAGACTTAGGTATCCATAGTTTAGAGAGTGTGTTTTAAATCCATTTGTAAAGCTTAGTATAGTTGATATGCTCAAGTGCACAACACCACGTTTTCATGTTTTGGAATGGTTTTCATGAATGATTGATCAAAACAAGTTTACATGGTTTTTATGTATATTAGATGTGTTCAAT
The DNA here is from genome assembly GCA_038442645.1 of Agave tequilana. NCBI lineage: Eukaryota > Viridiplantae > Streptophyta > Magnoliopsida > Asparagales > Asparagaceae > Agave > Agave tequilana. The sequence goes on from JAVJIF010020608.1 coordinate 75,733, forward strand.
ATACATACATGCTTCATATCTTAAACAAACTTATTTTGATATGTATTTCATGAGTTTTTAGGAAAATCAGATTTCCTATTGGAAAAATCAAGTTTGATAAAAATAAAGTTTTGGTTTTTGGTAAAAATGATAAAACACAAAATAGTTCATATTGATTGATATTTAAGCTAAACTTTTTACCACATGTTTATATATCAATACAAAATGATAAACTATTTTTGGTGATTTTAGAAGTGCTAAAAGATTTTTGAAAAATATTTTACATTGTTTTTCTGAACCAGAATTTTGTTCCAGGCTTCAACCAGTCGACTAAGTCAACTGACCAAGTCGACTAGGCTGAAGTCGGTCGACCGGGACGGTCGACCGACGTGCACAAATCTGTGCACGTTTGGCAGCTTTGGGACGGTCGACCCGGACGGTCGACCGGTCTGAGAGCAGTGCTCTCTGTTTGTTTGGGTCGACCGGGCCGGTCGACCGTGGTTGCCCACGGTCACATTTCTGACCGTTGGCGGTCGATCGGGCCGGTCGACCGTCAGCCTGTCAGGCTGCCAGCTCAGCCTAACGGCTAGTTTCTGGTTTGGCCTATATAAACCCCATCTCTTTGGTTTTTGCTAAGATTTCCAAGGAGAAAAATTTCTGGTTTCTAAAGTGTTTAAAACAAATTTTCAAAAGTGTTTTGGGCTTTAAACTTCCAATTTGATTTGTGTTTTGAGTTTTTGGAAAATCAAAGAAAATTAGGTTTTGGGAGATTGTATTGATTTTCATTTTCTATCATTTACAAGAGATTTCCCTAGTAATTTTTCTTTGTTGCTTGTTTCCAAAACACCTTGTTTCCACTTGAGCTATCTTCTATCCTAATCTATTAGGATCCTTGTTTTGTGGAAAAGAGAGAAAAGAGAAGTGTTTGAGGTTAAGCCTCCTTGATTGTAAACCCTCCTTGCTTTTATTGTATTCCTTTTTGGTAGAGGTTAATCGGAGTGGTATTGGTGTTTGGATCCCTCTTCGGTAGAGGTGATTGTGTTGTATTGGCTACGGGCCTTATCCCTCTTCGGTAGAGGTGGATTGTGGTTGTATTGCCTCGTGGCATTGAGAGAGGAGTTCGGTACTCCTATAGTGGATTGGAAATCCTACACGGTGGTGTAGGCGGGGATGTAGAGCTAGGGCTCGAACCTCGAAACATATTCTTTTGTTTGCGTTTGATCCAATATCTCTCAACTCTCTCTCTCTCATTTATTTGTGCAAAGCATCATACTTCATTCATATCATATTTGCTTGTGTTGAGCATAACTCATATTGTCATATCATATCTATTTGCTTGCTTTGTGCCTTGCATATATTCATATTGCTATTCATCCTTATTTGCTTGGCTTGCTTGTGTGTATGCCTAACTTATACTTAACCAACAGAGCTTCACATAGCACCGCAACCCATTCAAGGGGAATCAAGAGGAGTTAGTCCAGAGCCCTTCACGGGGAATTCGGCTACACTTGTTGTGTTGTATTAAGTTTGTGCAAGATTTGCATTAGCTTCCGCATTTAGCGCACTTAGTTTTGCATTTATTTTAGATTAGCACTAACACCTATTCACCCCCCCCCTCTAGGTGTTTTTTCAATTAGCCCATGATCATGATATAGATATGATGGTTCAATCTTTGCGTTCTCACCGTCTGGCCAATTCTGATATCGCTGACCACTCTCTTAGGGCCGACGAACCAAGTTGCTTTGGACAACAAGATTCTACTTCAGTGCCATCATTTGAACTTGCCGAAACTCCAATTTTTGATAGTTTGGCAAGTTCTTACTTTCCTGAAATAGAACTTGAGCATGAATATGATCATGATCTTCCACTTGGTAATTCAATTCTAATTCTTGATTCAATAATTACTCCGGTGTCTTCACCTGATTTCACTTTTCCCGAGTCAACATTGGATCCTGTGCCAATTCATCATGAAATTGAATCACCCATTTTTGATGATCATATTGAACTTGACCAATTTTACAATTTTGAAAGTCCCATGGATAAATTGGCAAGTTCTCACTTTTATGAAATTGAATCCAATGAGATATGTGACCTAGATTCTCAAATCTGTGATCAAGTTCAAATTCCCGAATCATTATTGACTCCTGTTTTGTTACCAGACTTAGGTAATCTTTTAGAGTCAGTTTTGATTCCCACACCTATCATTCCTGAACTTGAATCACCAATATTGAGTCACATTCCATTGTGAGAAGATGATTGTGGACTTGAGCTTCAACTTATTGATTTGGACCCACTTCCTAAACCTAGCCTGACTCCTGAACCCCTACTTGATTTAAGTTTCTTTCCTGAGTCGATATTCGTTCCCGTACCTATGACATCCAAGTCAATCATTCCATCTTTTCATACTCCATTTTTGGACAAGGAGGTTGACACAATTGACTCTGAAATTCATTATGAAATTTGGACATTTGATGGGTGGAAATTTTAAAAAATAATTATACATACATTTTAGTGGGTTATGTAAGGGAAATTTCTGGTGGGTTCCACCAATATTATATTATCTTGATTGGGTAGCAACGCTTGCCCAATTAGACCACCACCGAACCACCACCTTAAGGTAACTTCTGCCTTCCCTTGTTCTTTTTCATGCATATATGCATTCATTCATACATTGAGGACAATGCATGAGATAAGTGTGGGGGTGGGCTTTACTAACATACTAACATAGTTAGAAACTAACAAAAATTTGCTAATAAAAAATTTCTAAAAAAAATAATAATAATATTATAAAAGGACAATATTTGACTTATCTTTTGAAAGAAATCTAAGTTAGTTTTAAGGATTAGGAAAATCATGATTAGGATTTCTAAAAACTTGATCAAAATAAATAAATTGTTGAATTTTTAGGTATAGGAGAGAATTGAATAATTAATTAGTCTTGATTTTTACCTTAATGAAATTTGCATACCTAATGCATATCTAGAATTCTAAGACGAAGACCTTTGTGCCTTATATATAAAAAAAAAGAAAATCACTAATTAAGTTGGATACATGTGCCTCAAGAAGCATAAGTATTCATGCCTAAAGGTGAGTAAATAAAATAAAGTCCTTAGTTTTGGGCCTAGTTCACTCGAATTTGAGTCCGCGGGGGTTTTTCTCACCTGGTGCCCTAAAGCCAACCGGTTTGGGAGTCATCGACTTTAATTCGTTACATGGGTGGATTAGAAAGCCTAAGGAAATTAAGGAAAAATTACTTATATATGTACTAACACATCTAATAGTCAATTAGTTAGGTATGAGGGCCTCAAAAAGCCTTGATACTTACACGAAAGAAAATTAGATGAGTTATACATATCAAAAAAAAAGTATATATAAATAAATAAATAATAAAGAGGCATGAGAGTCCAAGTTAAGGAATTCCTAATATAAATTCATAAGGATGCATATGTTTTTGGTAACGAAAAAGACTATATTAGAAATTCAATTTTAAATCTTACCTAAAATAGAAACAATTTACTGTATAAAGACTAAAGTTTAAAGAATGAATAAAATGATAATCCTAAAACTTATAGACTATTTAATCTCTTCAAAAATATTTCAAATATTTTCCTTTTTATGGATTTTGTGGGTGTAATCCGCTGAAAACCCTCACGAGACAATACTCGTCCTCTAGGATAACCTAGGGGTTTAACGGCTTGTTGCACATGCTAAGTGCAACCGTGATTCCTACGAAAGTGAGTTAGGTTAGATTAATTTTTCTTTTTCTCTTTGATTTTTACTCGAGGACGAGCAAAAGATAAGTGTGGGGGTGTGATTGGTAGTGAAAAGTGCATTTTTATCATTATATTTACCATCACATTTTCATATTTATTCCTATAATTCTGCACATTTACTAATATTTTATGATTTATTGTGTGTAGGCCTCGAATATTAAAATAAAGAAATAAAGCCTAAAAAGAAGCCAAAAGCCCATGTTTAAAGCCCAATGTAAAAGTTGCAAATATTATTGCCAAAATTGCAAATACTAAGGGCAAAAGTTGCAAATACAAAGAAGAGGGAAGGATAGACTTCTATTCAACCCTAAACACTTGCAGGATGAGGATAAAAGCCAAAGAAGAGTGCAAAGATAAGGAATTCGTGGATAAAAGATTTGGGATCTAGTAACTTGCTTCCCAAGTTATATCCAAATCCAAAGATAAGAGCCAGGATCAAACTTCTAGAAGGAAACGCCCAGATGGACGGACCAGGGGAGGCCACGCGCGAAAGCGCGTGGCCAGCCGCCACCACCAGGCCGCGGAAACGCGGCCCAAGCTGCGTTTCCGCGGTAATTCAGTATTATCCCGGACTATCTTTCGTGGAGGAGTCGTATTGGGACTCTACTACCTTCTGCACCTATAAATACCCCTGCAGAGCAACCGTAAAGGGCGTCCAGCGAAATACAGAGCAAATTCTAGGTTTCTTAGGCTAACTTGTAGTTTAGGTTAGATTTTATTTTCGTTTTCTTTTGTAAATTTTGTAACTGAGAGTGAAGGAAGCTTTCATGGAGGAAGGAGTCCATGCTTGTACTGAGGTGACAGCGGTGTAAGCCTACTTTTCTTCCATTGTTAATGAAATCCACTTGAGGTTTGTTTGTGTTCTTTTATTCTTGTTTATTCTTGTATTCTTTTTTCTTATTTATTTATGTTCTTCTATCCTTGTTCTATTCTTCTATTCCTGTTTCATTGTTTCTCTCTCTGATGACTTGCAACCCGTGAGATCCGATCGCTTCGAGACTACCTAGCCCAAGTAGAGCCCTTGATGGCCTATTGAGATGAACAAGCCGTCGCTTGCCAGTCTTTTCTTTTCGTAGTGTAGATCGCGAAGATGGAAGATCCTATACGCCATACTTGAACGCCTTCCAAAGCAAAGTAAGTCGTCGCAAAAGGATCAAAGGTAAGTAGGACTGAAGAGGTTGGTATGTATGTGTTTATTTTCTTTCTTTTCTTTCTTTAGTTTAGATCACACCACCATATTCCCAATTTCTTTTCCTCACTTTCATTGTAAATATCACTTCTAATTCTCATTCTTCTTTCTTTCTAACTTAACTTTAAATTAATAAAGACTTTAGAGATAACTTATTGACAAAGCTTCCATCGCTAGTCCCTCCCTGAGGATCACGACCCGCATAGCCATTGCTACCGCGGATTAGAATTGAGCACCTTGCACATCTTGTTCTAAATCTAAAATTCTTTATTTTGTGTGCAGGAAAAAACTCAATCACTGTGCAACAAGCCGTTAAACCTCTAGGTTACCCCTAGAGGATGAGTTTTCGTCTCGTGAGGGTTTTCAGTGGATTGCACCCAAAAATCCATGAAGAAAGAGAAAAAGGTTAGTATTTTCGAAAAGCATTTTTTTTTTTACAAAGGAGAAAATATTTGACGTATATTTGTGAGAGTTTAAGTAATCTATAAGTTGTACGAATATCAAATTTTCATTCCTAACCTTAGCCTTTATTCAACAACATGTCATTATTCAAAGTAAGGAGTCAAATTATTTTTCTCATCTAGTCTATTAATTTACCCTGAGTCGTATGCACCATCGTGACTGTGAAGTTGACTAAGGGTTCTTTAACATTAACTCGTATGCCTTATTTATTTTTGGTGAAATTTATTCCTCAATTTCTTTAGGCTTTCTAATCTGCCCATGTAACGAGCCTTCAGTCGGTGACACCCAAACCGAACAGTTTTAGGGCACCAGGTGAGAAAACACCCCTAAGGACTTAAACACTCGAGCAGATAAGGCCACGAAACTAAGGTTTTTATTTATAAGATGTACCCCTTTTAGGCGTTTATACTTATGCTTCATGAGGTATAAATACCCAGCTTAATCAGAGGATTTATATACACATTTTTTCAAACTTATCTGATTATCTTTTGCATAAATACTAAGGCTTGCTTAGGCCAAAGCACCTAGCTAATCATAATTAGACTTTTTTTTTCATAATATATTTTTTATAAGGCATAAGAGTCTCTGTTTTTTAACCCCAAGTGTGTACGTGTATTTAGTGTGCATATGTCATCAAGGTAAATATCAAGACTAAATTACTTTCACAAATTTTCTTCCTGACCCTAAAAATCAAACAAGTTATTTTATTTTGACCAAGTGTAAGAAATCCTAATTATGATTCTCCTATTCCTTAAAATTGACTTATTTCTTGCAAAAAATATATCAAAATATTGTTCTACCTCTTTCAAAAAGTTTTTTTATTTTTATATATATATATTTCTTTTTTCTTTTTTCAGTCATGTTAGAACCCTCCCCCACACTTATCTCATGCATTGTCCCCAATGTATGAAAGAAATGTATAAATGCATGAAATAAAATGGAAAGGAGGAAAGTTACCGATACACTGGGTCAAAAAGACCCATTGCCGTTTCATTTACCGGCACCGATTCCAAGAAAGGTTTAAAGCGTTGACCATTTACCTTAAAGTCATTTCCATTCTTGGTGTCACTGATCTCAACTGCACCGTGTGAAAACACGATTATTATAACGAATGGCCCAGTCCATCTTCATTTCAATTTTCCTGGAAAAAGATGAAGCCTAGAATTATAGAGTAAGACTTTTTGTCCAGGGACAAAGGTTTTTCTTATGATGTGCTTGTCATGGAAAATCTTGACTCTATCTTTAGTGATCCTAGCATTTTCATAAGCCTCATTTCTCAATTCCTCCAATTCGGAAATTTGTAATTTCCAAAGGTAACCGGCTTAATCAAGTCAAATTTAGCTGCTTGATTGCCCATAAGGCTCGGTGCTCAAACTCAACGGGCAAGTGACAAGGTTTGCCATAGACTAACCTATAAGGAGACATTCCTAGAATCGTCTTGAAAGCGGTCCTGTAGGCCCATCTACAAGTTTGATGGACCAATCTTTCTGGTTTTGGTTCACAGTTTTTTCCAAGATAAGCTTGACTTGTCTATTGGAAACCTTAACTTGCCCACTGGTTTGAGGATGATAAGGTGTGGATAACTTGTGAGTTATGGCATACTTTCGCATAAGAGCTTCAAAAGATCTATTGCAAAAGTGAGTGCCATTATCACTGATGATAGCATGAGGGGTTCCAAAGCGTGAAAAAATGTTCTCTTTCAAAAACTTTATGACAACTTTGTTATCATTAGTTTTACAAGGAATGGTTTCTACCCACTTGGACACATAATTCACAGCAACCAATATGTATTGGTTCCCAAATGAATTAGGAAATGGACCCATAAAGTCGATGCCCCAAACATCAAAGAGTTTTATTTCTAGAATTGGGTTGAGGCATCATATTTCGGCTTGAAATCCTTCCTACCATTTGGCATCTAGGACACGTCTTGCAAAATTCATAAGCATCCTTAAACAAAGTGGGCCAATAAAACCCACTACCCACTTTGTAGCACTTTTTCAGCAGTCTTGCGGGGACCAAAGTGTTCACCGCATGCAAGTTTGTGACAAAAGGATAGAACACTCTTAACCTCCTCATCGGGAATGCATCTCCTAATAATTTGATCAGAACAGTATTTGAAAAGATACAGTTCCTCCCAAAAGAAATACCGGACTTGGGATAAGAACCGGTAACATCATTTTTTGGACCAATGAGATGGAGTTTGGTTTGTGACTAAGTAATTCACTATATCAGCAAACAAGGTTCCCTAGAGATAGCTAAGAGATGTTCATCAGGAAAATCCTCATTTATGGGTAATTCGTTGCATGGAGAATTAGGGATCCGTGAGAGGTGGTCAGCAACGACATTTTCTACGCCTTTCTTATCTCGAATCTCAATCGAATTCTTGAAGGAGGATCCAACGAATGAGCCGGCCCTTGGCATCCTTCTTCATCATGAGGTACCTAAGCGCAGAATGATCGGTGAAAATGGTGGTTTTGAACCCCTAGTAGGTAGGGACAAAATTTCTCAAAGGCAAACACTACTTCCAAGAATTCCTTCTCAGTCGTAGTGTAGTTCAATTGAGTATCGTTGAGAGTCCTACTAGAGTAGTAAATCACATGCTGCTTGTTATCAATGCGTTGTCCTAGGACAGCGCTTATGGCAAAATCTGAAGCGTCGCACATGATTTCGAATGGTTTAGACCAATCCGATGCAGATATGATTGGTACAGAAATAAGCTCTCTCTTAAGCTTCTCCCAAGAGTTTATGCATTCAGCATCGAAAGTAAGGACACATCCTTAGTTAACAGATTAGTCAAGGGCCTAGCAATTTTGCTAAAATTCTTGATAAATCTTCGGTAGAAACCAGTGTGTCCTAAGAAGGATCTAATGTCCTTAACGCATTTGGGCATGGAAGCTTAGTATAACCTCGATTTTGGCTCTATCCACTTCAATTCCTTTCTTGGAGATTTCATGACCCAAGACAATTCCATGTTTTATCATGAAGTGGTATTTCTCCCAGTTCAGTGCCAGATTTTTCTCAGCACAACGTTGGAGGACGAGTTCTAAATGGTGAAGACATTGAGTGAATGAATCTCCGTATATGGAAATCATCCATAAAGATTCTAAGAATCGTTCTACCATTATCAGAGAAAGACTCAACGCAACGTTGAAACGTTGCTGGGCATTGCATAAGCCGAAGGGCAGTCGACGATAAGCAAATGTCCCAAATGGACATGTAAACGTAGTCTTTTCTTGGTCCTCAGGAGCGATGGGATCTGGTTATAGCCTGAGTAACCGTCCAAGAAACAGTAATACTCGTGACCCGCCAAACGTTCAAGCATTTGATCAATGAAGGGAAGTGGAAATGGTCCTTAGAGTTGCAGCATTCAACTTCCTATAGTCGATGCAAACTCGAATCTTCATGGGAAGTCGAGTTTGAACCAACTGAAATACACCTAGAGGGGGGGTGAATAGGTGTAATTGCTAATCTAATTATCTTTTTAAACTTATAGAATGAGTGATGCAACGATCTCTCAAACATGACTAAGAGCCGAATACCCCGTGAGAGGTTCTGAACTCCTTCCTCCCAATTCCCTTTAAAATGGGTTAGAGGTGCGCATGCAACCGTGTTGTATGAGATATGATCGAACAAGTAAAGAATGAAATGCTATGATGAAATACACACAATCAACAACACAAGTAAAATAAACAAGAGAAGATTGCACAAAGAAAAGGGTTAGTTCTCAAGCAAATAATTGAAGACAATATAAAGCAAGAGAAATAGTAAGCAAGAATAACGCAAGGCAATCGCAAACACAATTGATTTGTTTCGAGTTCGAGCCACCGCTCTAGTCCCCGCCTTCACCTCCGTGAAGGGTTTCCACTATCCACCGAGGATGCCTTACAAGTTTGGTCTACGAAGACCCCAAGCCTTAGCTTCACAACTTACAAAGAACTCCACCTAGGAGTTGTCTCCACAAGAACAAGGATCACAAGAACAATAGTGATCTCCTCAAGATCACAAAACTCTTTCTCAACTCTTTTATAATACTCTCACTCTTTTACAACTTCTCTATAGTATGAGTAAAGGACTTTTGGCTCTATGAGTGTGGTGAGAAAACTTCATTTGTAGAGTGATATTAGCATCAAACACAACTGAAAAACAAACTTTAAAAGAGTTGGAAATGAAAGCTTTAAAAACAATTTTTCTCTTTCTCTTGAAAACAATGAAAACCAAGGATTTTTCTAAGTGAATAACAAGGACCTATTGCCCTCTATTTATAAGGAGAGAATAGGTTAAAACTCTTTTCTTTACACCTAATTTGACCTACAAAAGGCCTCCAACAACTCTCTAAAACTCTGATAGAAAGACAAAAAAAACAGATTTTCAGACTTGCCCAAAGGAAAGAGCCGTTGGGCCAGCAGCGGGCTTGCGGTCGACCGTCCGGTCGACCGTCGCCTTGCTGGCAAAGAGCCGTTGGGCTCCGGTCGACTGTCCGGTCGACCGTCTTCCTCAAAGGAAACACAGTTTCCTAAGCGGTCGACCGGGCGGTCGACCGAAACAAACCGAGAGTGGCCTGCTTACAGTCGGTCGACCGGGCCGGTCGACCGACAGACGTGCACAAACGTGCACACCCTGACATGCGCCGGTCGACCGGGCGGTCGGCCGGTCAACCTGAAACAGGGAAAACTGGCAGGATTTTTGAGTTGGAAAATTTTGTGAAAAATATTTTGAGATACTTAAACTAAGTATTATGCAAAAATAGTCTATACACATGTTTTAAACAAGATATCAATTTGTAACAAGTTTGGATACTGTATATATAAACTTAGGCATAAAACTTAGAAACAAACTTTTTAAAACATAGAATTTTGTAAGGAAAAAATGTGTGTGTGTATCCTAGAGCCAAATGTCATATACTCAAACTTTAACATTCTATTCTTACAAAGTTCTAAGGACTTCAAGGCTTCAAGAGGGGCTTTCTCCACTTGATCTTCAATTTTGCATCTTGAGCCCATTTGAGTTATCTGAGTCCAGTCACCTTCCTTTAGGGAAAAAACACCTATGCAAGATAGAAAAACCTGAACACACTTAAACACAAATATTAGTACAATAACTATATGTTTTGTAATCATCGAAACACACTAAAGACGGGTGATTGTAACCTGGGCCAACAATCTCCCCTTTTTGATGATGACAAACTATAAGTTATTTAAACATAAAGGAAGAAGAGCTTGGAAGCTCCCCCTCAAACAATGCTATGTAAAAAATAACTATGAGTGAGATACATGAAGCATTGAAAATATTGAAAACACAATATTTTTTGTCAAAAACTTAAGTACCATTGAAATCAAACTTAATCTTATATACCAATTAAACTTATACTTTTTCTCTTAACTTATAGTTTTAATCTTTTTCTCCCAAAACTCAAGTAAATAAACAAAACTCAAACCATAAGCAAACTTATTTCTTTTTCTCCCCTTTTTGTCATACTCAAAAAGGGTTCAAATCAAACAGCACAACCCAAAATAGAATATTTTTAAGAATCTATCATGCAAACATTCACTCACCACAAATTAATGAAAATCTAGCATAATCTAGAGGTTTAGTAAAAATATCGGCAAGTTGAAAATCGGTAGAAAATAATCAATATCAATATCACCTTTCTCATAATGATCTCGAAGAAAGTGATACCTAATGTCAATGTTTTTGGTTTCTATGTTGATTTGCATTCTTTGTCATGTGAATAGTACTAGTATTATCACAAATATTTTTACATGATCAAAGTGTAAATCATAGTCAAGGAGAGTATGTTTCATCCAAAGAACTTGTGCACACAAGCTCCGGCTGCAACATACTCCGCCTCGGCGGTTGAAAGGGCTACCGAATTTTGCTTTTTGGAAGACCAGATACAAGACAATTACCTAAGAATTGACATGTTCCACTTGTGCTCTTCCTATCTACCCTACAACCCGCATAGTCGGCATCCGAAAAACTCGTCATTGAAAATTGGCCGGTTTTTCGATACCACAAACCCATTTCAAATAGTGCCCTTTAGGTATCTAATTATGCGTTTAACCGCCGCAATTATGTGAGATTCTTTAGGACAAGATTGAAACGTGCACAAGACAAACGGAAAACATAATATCCGGCCTACTAGCCGTCAATAAAGCAAGCTACCTATCATGCTACGATATAATTTAATGTCTACACTTTTACCTTGTTCATCCTTGTCAAGCTTTGTAGTTGTTGCCATGGGAGTTTTGCTTACTTTAGATTCTTCAAGCCCGAACCTCTTGATTAGTTCCTTTGTGTCTTGGCTTGATTGATGAGATCCCATCCTTCCTTTGCTATTTGGAGTCCAAAGAAATAGTTGAGTTCCCCATCATAGACATTTCGAATTCATCCTTCATGCATGATTCAAAGCTTGGCAAAGAGATTCATTAGTAGAACCAAAAATAATATCATCTACATAAATTTGCACATAAGAATATCATTTTCTACATGTTTTGTAAACGGTTGTATCAATTTACCTTTCTTAAAACCATTTGAAATCAAAATGAAGAAAGTCTTTCATACCAAGCCCTAGGGCTTGTTTTTTAAACCATAAAGAGCTTTATCTCTAATTTAAAAACAAATCCGGATGTGTAGGATCAACAAACCCGGGGGTTTGTTCAACATACACTCCTCTTCAATAAAACCATTTAGAAAAGTACTTTTAACATCCATTGAAATAATTTAAAATCTTTATATGAGGCAAATGCTAGTGTCATCCGTATGGCTTCAAGCCGTGCTACGGTGCAAAGGTTTCTTCAAATCGTTTCCTTCGATTTGAGTGTAAATTGGGCAACTAACCTAGCTTTATTCCTAACAACGTTACCCGATTCATCCAACTTGTTCTTAAGATCCACTTAGTACCAATTGTTGGTCTATCGTGGGCCTAGGAACAGGTGCCAACTTGGTTGCGCTCCAATTGATTGAGTTCCTCTTGCATAGCTAGCAACCAATATGAATCGGCCTCGGCTTCGAGGACGTTCTTGGGTTCAACATGAGAAATAAATGCATAATGTCCGCAATAGTCATGAAGTTTAGAGCGAGTTGTTACCCCTTTTGATACATCACCTATAACGAGGTCCTTGGGATGATGTGGATTGTATCTCTAATCCTTTGGAAGTTGTTGAGTGGGCTCTTCTCCATTTGTTTGATCTCATTTCCTTGAGCCTCTTGTATTTAGCTTCACTTCCTTCATCATCCTTTGGCTTGTCTCCCATAGTAGTGTATCCTCCAAGGTCACTTTCAAAGCCTTCATGCAAAGCATCTATTTCTATAACATTCTTAAACAAACAAGTTAGATTCCTCAACTTAACATGTATAGATTCCTCAATATCAATGATGACCTATTGAAGACTCTAATAGCCTTACTAGTACTAGAATAACCCCAAATATAGCCTCATAAGATTAGGATCAAATTTTCCTAAATTATCTTTTGTATTTAAAACAAAACATTTGCATCCAAAACCTTGAAATATGAAACATTGGTTTTCTAGAAAAGTACATTTCAAAGAGTTTTTGTAGTATTTTTACACAAGAAACACGATTTGATATATAGCATGATGTATTAACGGCCTCGGCCTCAAATAATGTGGTAGACCATATTCACTAAGCATTGTCCTAGCCATCTCTTTGCAAGTTCGATTTTTCCGTTCAACTACTCCATTTTGTTTGTGGAGTTCTAGGACAAGATAGTTCATGCTTTAT